>MU182645.1:0-106384 GCA_016904865.1 Pissodes strobi | reverse complement strand
AGATCTAGCCGGTAAGTATCTATAGTTAAAAACGATTTGAGCTCAGTTCGATAGCGGTACTAAGGAGAAAAAAATAAGTTGCAAATTGCAGTTAAATAAAACCGTTCACTGCTATAAAGCGTACAGCTGATTACAGTAAAAACGTATTGTTCTGTAAATGTAGTAAGAATTAAGGTAATACTACATCGGTAATAAGCAAAGTCAAAATCAAATAATAGACAAAGATAATAAATGACTTAAAATAATCCAACGATAATTTCAATTACTCTATTACGGTAAACTATAACGATAATGGGTATAATATACTATAAGAGCTGACCTACGGTCAGGTAAATGTATACTCGATGAATCTAATTTCAGAAAAGTAATTCAATTAATTATCATAACATTAGCAAAATAAATTCTCCACTCGAGTTATCAGGTATAATAATTACAGTAAAAATAAATTAATTGATTATCATAAACTTAGCAAAATAACTTCCCTACTCGAGATAATATCAGATGTGATAATGAGTAAAGTAAATATCTCTAAAGAAAATATGGTAAGAAATAGGCATAGATATGATACCCGATAACATACCTATAACCTTAAGTTATTCATCGGTAAGCTCAATAATCAAGAACGGTAAGCTCTTTAAACAAAAACGAGAAATATTGATTATAGATAGATATAAGAAACTACGTACAGTCCTAACAGCGAATTCATAAATCAAAATGATAAATACCGAGATTAGATACGATACATGAAAGCAAACGACCTACAGTCGTTTAACAGTAAATTCATTAAACAAAAGCTGTCAGCCACGGTAATAGGTACGATATAAAAAGATAGACGACCTACAGTCCTTTAACATCAAATTCATTAAACAAATCGATAAATCACGATAATAGCGATAAATAACGATATCAGAGATAGTAAAAGTTCATTAATTTAAAATAAAATAGATCCTACATGTTTCTCGTAGATTATACCGACGTGGAATCCACCGGCGTTCCCTGCGAAGTCAATTTTCCACCATGTGGTCATATCACCTCGACAAAAGGCCTCGATACGGCTAATGGAACCGGGAACTCGCTAGATCGGCATAGATTCAGAGAAAAATTCTGTCCCACAGAAGGACATGGAAGCTCATTCGGCTCATGGAAGATCAGGGAACGTAGTTCTCACGGAAGGTCACGGAAGATAATCTGTCCCACGGAAGGTCTCTATTGAAATACACACTATAACACATATAACAAACTTTTTTTTTTCATAGTCACACACTAGTCACTAAACATCTTATCGGTATCCGACAATACGGCCGATAATTTCAGAAGCTACACCCGGTAGTATGTTTGCCAATGAATTTCACTATAAAATCAGACGGCAATGAGACCTGATGGTCAAAAATATCAGCGAAAATGTTAAGATATTGAAATCCGGTCTTCTCTTACCTACGTGCTACACGCATCAAGCGTGCAGGAGAAAAAGTTCCTCCAATTCCCCCAAAACAGCATATATACCACAACTGTCAAGTGGGGTTCCAAACGGATACATCTTTCGAGTGACTCGGAACAGGGGAAGTAAGCTGGTGAGAAGTAAGGTAGCAAAAGTATCGATAACACAAATCAGCCAGCAAAAGGAAAAAATCGCACTAGCGGATTTTGTAACTTTTGCAACGCTACAAACTTAAGAGAACCATTTTCAACTTTTCAATCCATCAGAGGCGTGCGTTACCATGGGGTTATGAAGGAACATTTTTACACATATTAGACACTAATGAATTTCAAGAAGAGTATCAAATTCTTATTCTATATTAGCAAAAATTCTTTCAGACGCAGATTCTTAGCAACTTTTTACAGGGTATACTTGGTACAGGGCACGACGCGACGGGATGGTGCAGAAGATGTGCGGCGTCAGCTACTCGGAGAATACTACCTTACTCGTGTAGAACTACTTAAGAGGCAGAAGATTCAGCGTCAGGAGAGAAAGCCAAATATCGGACCCTAGAAAACTAAAAGTGGAAGTACAACAAGGGTCCGTACTTGGCACACAGTTATATATTGTGTACCCATAACACTGGCATCGTTGCACAACACCATCTGCAAAAGACTACATGAAAAAGCAGATCTGATAGCAAACTTGTGCACAACCTAGAAGATTAGGATCAACAACCAGAAGGGCCAGGCAATCATATTATAAAAAAAGGCGATTAACCCTCAGAGACATCATCCATCAATAGAAAAGTCACTCGGATTGATATGAAAAACTGATACTGACAAGGCCATAAGCAAGACGAGGAGTAATATGAACAAACTAGGCCCCCTTATAGCCCGTCAGAGTCAGATATGGAACTGAGAACCAAGCTGAGCTATGGCCAGACCGCGGCTAACCTACGGGTCAGCAGTGAGGGGATACGCGGCTCATAGCAACATCAAACGAAGCGGAGACGCTGAAAATAGATACCTTCTGGTTCGTCAGAAACACCCAAATCCATCGGAATCTTCAGTGGGAAACCATTAAAAAAACCAGGTCCATGACACATCCAGGGAACACCCCAACTATGAACCTAGAAGACTCATCAAATATGATCCTGGATAAAGCATGACAACGGGTTTGCTATCGACGCCCGAAAGACCAGCTTGCTTAGAGAATTAGTATAGTGCATACATTTACGTATTTAGTTAATTGTGTAGTTATATCTGTACGCAAACATAGAGGAGAGGTATGATGCCAAGCTTCACTAAGGTGTGGAAGCGGAATTACAAGAGACTGGAAGTTTTATAGATCTTGGCTCCGGAAAGTGGGAAGAAGAGAGGTCGGTTTTGCACTTGGGTGTCATGTAAGTTTATGCCATCTACTTACTAAAAATCCTAACTACTAAGTCACCTTATTAGGACTTCCAAATCAAGTTTGAACGCAACCCCATACACTAAATGATTCAAGATCATTCCATAACAACTGATTAAATTAAAGAAACGTTAGCTTCAATCTTCATTTATTAAGTTTCAAAATACAGATACATATAAACGCCTATGATGAATCAACTTTGCCAATATCTATGTAATTTTATTTCAAGGACAGACTAAATCTTATCATGTCTGAGAACGTTCCAGAGTTAAAAAGGAAATGATTATAAATTATTTGTTTAAATAAAACACCGACAAAACGTGATGCTGACTTGAGATAACGACGCGTTTTTCCTGATAATCGATATAAACAACACTTTCACTTATCTGGGGGCACACCAAATTAAATATTAGACTAGTTATTGAACATACCATTGTTGCTTTGTGCTATTGTTGGAGTTTTCATTTATTTATGCCGCTTGCCGCTTATCTAACTTGTCTATTCTTCAAAGCAAATAAATTTACAAATATTTCAAAATAAGCACATAAATATTGGTCCGGTGAATACTGAGGAGATAGATACATAAGCAATTCAATAAAGACAATAAGAGTTCAAGAAACATGTATATTTAATTCCTTTAGCGGAATACAATTTTGCGTAGCCGATTCTAGATTCTAGGTAGATACGGCTCCATTTGGGTAAGAAATTTGCTGAAGATCGTTCATGGGATAGTAATTTGTATGGTCATCTCATCTTAAGCACTAGTCTGGGAGATCTCACGCAACAGGTTTACGTGTTTTGTACCATTTTTCCACCCAACGTGTGCATTTGACCTTGGTCTTTGTGCTCAAGGCCAAGATCAAGATCAAACACGCATCCGCATTGCGGCATTTGTTGATACCAGCTGTTTACTAAGCTGAAATTTTTTCAATAAGTCCTGAGTCTGACTGATGATAATCTAGGGTCTCTCGTGATTGAACTTAGGAATGCCAATCTGATTGATCCAATCAGAATGTCAATCCGATTGTTATAAGGGGCGCTTCGTATTGATAAAGATTCTGAGTCTACGGAAAAACGTATTTCACTAATTCATCATAATTTTATTCCAGTTTTTTATATTCTTGCAGAATATGTAAACTAGAATTATCGTTTTTTTTTCAGCTCAAACTCCTGGGAAAATCTGTGGGGGCCGATTTGTTTTGTATATAAATCTCATATAGACATGTAAGAATATGGTAGGAAGAGAAGACAATTAAGAAAGAAATATCTCCGCTTTAGAACAGGAAACTCGAAACTATTCTGCAAAGGTTATAAAATTTAAGGGCTGAAAGAGTATTGAAACAATACGTTCTCAAGAGAATCTTGATTCAAAATAAAATGATCGATAAAGAACAGAACAATCACTTTTTGAATAGGAATGCTTTTGACTAAAGCCGATTGTTCAGAATAGCTTTTTATCGTCAGCTGATCTAGAGCTGCACCTAACCCTGTTTTTTTTAAGTGAAAAGATCTTTAGGCGAGCTCAGCACATTTTTCCTGGGTAGCAATAAGATGAGCAGTCAGATTAGCGCTCATTGGGGTAATGTTTTGATACTTAGCATTTTTCTCGAAAACGTCTAAGAGTGGAAATATGAGATTTGGCACGTTTTTAGACAATACATGGCCGACGGTAAACTTGATGACATTTTCTGGATACGTTCTTTTTAACGGTTTTCCGAACCATATTGAAATTGGCGAGAATCGGAAAATGGGGAGTATTCTTTTTGACGTCTATAATTTTTAAAAAGAGCTGGCTCACTTTGAGTCGTTCGAGCGCCGAAAAAGTAGCGAAGATAATTTAGAGGCAAAAAACTCCCTAAATGCTTTTCTGTTCCGAAAATGTCGAGAAAATAGAATTTTGAGGGCAAATGTAAAAACATCGATTTGTAGGTATGAATGAATGAATGATCTTTGGGGGTATTAGTACACTGCGACCTGTATAGATCTACCCTCTTCCTTGGTGCTTCCGTTGATATGATTCTGACAGAGTACCTCATCCAGCTTCAGTGCTTTGATAAAAGCAAGTAGTCTGGAGGGTTCTATGGATGAAAGTTCCTGCTGTTCGACGCTGCAGCACCCGAAGCAGGCCATTCCTGTTCGCGACCTCCTCGCACTCGCGAGAAGGTGTTCCGAGGGTTTCCTCTCCCTCCTCACAGAACCGGCAACTGTCCTCGTTTTCAATTTTTATTCTCTCCAAGTGCCTTCCCACCCGGCAGTGGTCCGTAAGGAAGCCGGTGAGGATGCGGAGATTGTTCTTACTCAGTGTTACAAGGTTTTTTGATCTTCTTGGGTGAGGGGGCCTTAGAAACATCTTTGATTACCTTAACCCTGGAAGGCGCTCCCATAGACTGATCCATTTGGGTGGCTCTTCTTTCCTGAATTCTTCCTTGTAGGTGTGCATCACTATGCCACAGAAAGGCCCCGGACCTAAAAGCGGAGTTTGTGCTCCAACTTTTGCCAATTGGTCTGCTTTTTCGTTGCCTTCTATCCCAGCGTGTCCTGGTATCCATAGATAGTTTGTTATTCTTGTCTAGTTCGTTTAGCCATCTAAGCATTCCCATACCATTCTGGAGCTGATTGTTGGTGAGCTCAGCGCTTTGATGACTGCTTGCCTGTCTGAGAAGATGACAATCCATTTCTTCCTATAGTTTCTGTCGAGGTTGAACTGCGCACATCTTCCTATGGCGTTAATTTCCGCCTGGAATATGAGCGGGTGTTTTTCTATTGCTTCGGAGAATTTGGTTCTTGGCCCAAATTCTCCGGCTCCGATCCCCTGTTCAGTCCTTGCCCGTCTGTGCACCCTTTTATTGCACTTTGCTGCAAAGGGAGAATGCAATGGTGTCCTTTTCCATTTTTCTCTACTTCTTATCACTATTTCTTCTTATCACTATTTCCAAAATTGTATATTTTGACTATATCGCCCTTGGGGAGCCCAAGAAGTGGTACATGCTTTGTCAGGGATGTTAATTCACTCTTCTCCCTCGCCCGCTCCCCCTCTTGAGGTTCTAGTCATTGGTTGTCTAGCTACTCCTTCTACAACAATGTGTAGATGTGCTCACAATTGCCTCGATTGCTGCTGTTGGACAAGTTTTCATTGCGCCTGTTATGCGTATGTACGCCAGGCGTTGTACTTTGTTGAGAGCTGATTTTATGCTCTGCTTTTCCGTTTCCTTGAACCAGACCATCGATCCGTAAAGTAGGGTGGGTCTTACTATCATTGCGTACATCCATCGCAGGATCTCTGGTTTACATCCTCAGGTTTTTCCTGCAAGACTTCGGCACACCTCGCAGCCTTAGTTACAACTCCTTCAATGTGTTTAGTCCATTTGAGTTTGCAGTCCAGCGTTATGCCTAGATATCTGAGTTCTCTCTTCCTAGAAAAGGGTATTATGGTTGTTTTCGATGGGTTTATTTTCAGCCCCACTGCTTGGCACCATTCTTCCGTTGCTTTGAGTATAGTTTGAATGAGTTCACACAGTGTACCCTCAAACTTTCCTCTCGCTGTGATGACAATATCATCGGCATACCCAACATAATGTAGGCCGAGGTCTGTCAGTATTTCCAGTAGTTCGTCCACCACTAGACTCCACATTAGTGGTGAGCACACTCCGTCGTGTGGTGCTCACTTCAATAGTCTGATTGCCTACTAAAGTTTCTGCTGTCCTCGTGGCAAGCATCTCACACATCCATCGAGATATTGTGTCGTTCACTCCACTTCTCGTTAGTGCCCTCTTTACAGTCACGTGTGATGTATTACGGAGGCTCCCGCGATGTCTAAGAAGACGCAGAGCGGGATTTCTTTCTCATTTAGAGTTTCTTGTATCATACTGGTCAGTTAGAACAGTGCGGACTCTGTGGACCTGCCCGTTCTGTATGCATGCTGGCTTGCATTCGCATTCAACGGCCGCGTTTCTAAGGTAGTGGATCTGATGTAATTGTATATTGCCTTCTCCATCGCCTTGAGTAAGAATGACGTGAGGCTGATTGATCTGAAGGATTTGGGGTATGTCTCATCCTTCTTTCCTATTTTCGAGATGAAGGTGACTTTTGCCATTCTCCATGCTTTTGGTATGTAGCCCATGACCATACTGCTTCTGGTGATAGCTACAAAGTGTGGCGTAATTTCTCCTTTTCCCTTTGTAAGAGGGCTGGGAAGATTTCATCCATCCCTGGCGATTTGAGTGGTTGAAATGTATTCAATGCCCATTCGAGGGGCCCACCAGTAAGTACCGTTTTTGCCATTGCCCAGTCATCCCTAGTGAGTTGCCTTCACTTAGGTTTCTTGGTTGATTGTAGGTACAAAATTAAAGTTTTTTTTCTCGAAAAATATTTTTTTATAGAAAAACCAATCACTTGACGAGAATTGACTAGAACAAAAACTGTACAATAAGACATTGTAGAAATGATGATGCCTTTTATACGGGATGAGCTACATGCATTTAAAATTTGTATGTCATGGCCTGTTATCACATAGTTAATATTTTATTACTGGAAAACCGAACGATCTGGACCAACCAATACACAACAATACACCAAAAAATCGCATCGTTCCGATTGAAAATTCAGAATTTGTGAATTTCAAGGCGAAAACTATGCGGGTCTCTATACTTATATTCACCATTGACACAAGTATTTCAATGGGACTATTGCTCAGAGGCGCAGGCGTTCGCCTAGCATGCGAAAGGTATCAAAGTCGACGCCTGGCGCCTCAAAAATATTTTTCTTTTCATTTTATTTAGTTTTTAATATCGCTTTGTTAAAGTTTCAACTTCTGTGGTGAGGCCTTAGGAACACACCATATTTTTTTTACTTGACCGAGCACTCAACAATGGACAATGTCCAAGCAGTACAATTTGTCATATTTTAATACGCTTGAGCCGTTAGCTGGTTTCCATAGCCTCATAAAGGAGCGTATCAAAATAATGAGCTCCTTAATCCCTCTTCATGTGTAGAAAACGCTTTAGAAATATTTCAGAAGCAACTCATTAGGCCAAGTAAGATACGATGTGGAATTCATCCATCGAGCTATTTTATATGCTATACAGAATTTTCAAGTCTCAACAACCTCTGTAGTCTCTTTTTATCTGGCTCATTTCCCTGAGTCAAAACGATATAAAAATGCTCCCATTGTATTAAAGCACTTTGAAGAGATAACTAGGCATGTATTTGAGAAATGGCTGTAATATCAGATCTAATAACAAATGTTGCCTCTGAAAATTTTGTTTAGAATGTAAGAGGAATTTAGTAGGAACCGTGAAAGATGGTCCAAATGAAGGTTTCAAATTGACTAAATATAGAGATAAATCCGAATTATCGCATCGCCACTTTATTAGATTCTAAATGCAAAGATGCTAACAAAAATGCCATTAGAGAGAGGCTGATTAATTTTCTTCGAAAGATAGTGATGATGCTCAGTCAGAAATACAAAATGTTGTATAAAATAGTTTATCAGACTCTGAGAGTAACAATATTCTTCTGAACGGCTGAAGTGAAATTTGAATACACTGGTGATGCAGTAGGTTATCCAGATTTTGTGAATCCAAAAGCTCTTTGACAAGCACACAGAACATTACTCGCCTTCTTAATACAGCAATTTACTTGCTATTTCCAGGTCAACTAGACTCCAATAGAACATCCTGACGAGGATGAAGAACTACACGCAGAGCAAAGACACATTCAGCCTAGATGTAATGTACCAACGTCACCAGGTGAGGATGCAAACATCATAGAGGCTGAAAGTCAGAAAAGCACCAGATGCTGACAAAATCAGCAACCTGATGCTAAAGAAGCTTCGCAAAAAAAGAAAAGAAATCACAGTCATGGCGAACATCATCAATGCGATGATGAGACTTGGCCACTTTTCTGGCAGGTGGAAGGAGGCTGAGGTGATTGTAATACCTAAACGAGGTAAGGGTAAGAAAATTACAGATCCATCAGTCTCCTCTCGGCTGAGAGAGTGATCCTGAGAAGACTCAACGACGAATCCAATAAACTCGACACGGTCCCCTGTTTCCAATACAGTTGGAGTTACTACTGCTAAAGGTAGTAGAATACATAACAAAAGCCTTTAACAATGGCCAAGTGACAGGGGCAATCTTTCTAGACGTAGAAAGAACCTTCGACAGGGGCTGTACTGTAAGAATATGATAGTAGGGGGCTACTCGGACTGGATCATCAATATCATAAAAAGCTCACCTAACAGACACAAGAATTCATGTGAGAATTAAAGGCAAAGCAGCCAGGCCCAGGACGCTTCAGGTAGGAGAATTGCAGGGCTCAGCCCTTTTGGACCATCCCTGTACTCAATATTGACACATACCATCATTTCACGATGACGCGCAAATTTCATTGTATGCTGATGATACAATGATACAATTTGCCCTCAACAATACGAGGATATGCGCTGTGCTACAGGAGGCAACAGACGAACACACATCGTGGATGTTAAACTGCAAGATCAAGGTGAATGAGCGCCCAGGCCATAATCCTCCAGACGAGGAGAAAGGCTGTCGGACCGCACATGTGGATAAACAACATCGATGTACCTTGGAGTGACAAAGTCAAGTACCTTGGAATGCACCTGGGCCGTGGCTTGACATGGAAAAGGCACATCCAAGCCAAGCGGCAAGAGACAAAACCAAGCGGGTAATGGCTATGCTAAATCCCATGATCGGGAGACATAGCCAAATGTCACTGAAGACTAAGCTCACTATGATCAAGACGATAGCTAGGCCTTAACTGACATATGGTCCAACGGCCTGGGGATACGCAGCGAAAATCAGCATAAAACAGGTATCAGGAACTGAAAACAAGCTAGTCAGGAGGGTAGTTGGCGCACCTTGGTTCGTTAGAAATGCCGACCTGCAGGCTGACCTACAGTGGCAACCGATAGAGGACTTCATAGTCGAAATGGCTAGGCGCGTATTCCAAAAAGCAGAGAACCATGCCGATGAAGATGTGAGGCAAGTAATAGAATACGATCCAGATGACCCAGGAAGACGCAGATGAGCTAAACACAAAAGATCTAGGAGTCGAAATCTGTGAGCACACACGAGACGACCCGTGCCAGGAAGCACAAAGCAGGAGTGGAGTAACATCCAATTCTGCTTCGTACATCTTAACTACGACAACAAAACAATCAAGCGAGGTGTGATTTTAGTAATCACAAATAGGCACTAAAATAGGAAGAGTTTTTAGTGGGTATCCCAGCCTTGCTGGTGAGTACCATACTACCCCCCTCAGGGGAATGTGCGTAAGAGGGCATTTCCTCAGAACAAAAAAAAACTCCAATATGACCACTAGATGCTCGGTTGACCCCTCGGTTGACCCCTTATAGCTCAAAGGCTCAGAGTTCTAATTTAAACTTGCCTGGATTGGCCCTGAGCTCCTTCCCCCTGGCACCACCTCTCTATCAGATGTAGTGCTCGTTGAATTAGTCTCCCTGTGCGACATTGCCTACATTTGATAGAACACGGCCAACATAATATCTTTCTACAATTAGCGGAGGGTATGAAGCTTTATTTGTTCCAAGTTCTATTATTTTTTTGTGAGTATTTTTTCCGGGGTAGTAATTTGAACCGGGGGACAATCTGCACAATGAAAACAAACGGGGGTACAAACTTATATATTTGCATCAACAGCCTTCTTATTCTTAACGAAAAGTATTGAGTTGAGTAATTAACAATGACATTGTTTGATTCCTAACAAATATAATCGGTTCTTAGTGCTACTCTTACTGGTACGTGTTTATTATTAGCAGTTGAATGACGGGTTTTCTTCTACTTACCTACATCTTTCAGCAAATAATGGTTCGTTATGTAATTGTTAGTTGTAGAATTACAATTCAAAAACATCGTTCACTTTATTCTCGTATACATTTTTGATACTCGGTCGAGTAGCGAATAATAAGACTGAGTGAGTGCCCATCCAATCAATGGTCCGAATTAAAAGCCAAACAGACATTGAATTTAGGTTTCGTTGTATGATATTTTGACTATATTTCCATTTATTTCGTCTACAACCTCCCATATTTTTTCGACACAGTTCTGTGTCGCTCTCTAGTAATATCGGCGAGACTGTTCAAGCATAAAATGTTAACGACGCTTAACAGCATTATATGCTTCCCTGTATTCCCTATAGTCAACTCAGTCTAAATTAAGATTTTATCTGGTTTCAATAGATCAATTATTTTCTCGCTTAAAATGAATACATTAAACATTGGAGGCTTCTCGGGAAGCCCTTATTATATTAGTTATTTATCTTAAGTAGTTTGATTCATAAATTATAGGAGTATACACATACATAGGTAAAATTGGCACCTATTATGTCTTATAGACTGTGAGCGTATATGTATCAACTTTAATGACTGCCTTTTGTGAAATAATTTTGATCCAGGCATAGCATCGGTATGAGTGAATTCTTGAAGATGAAAAAACTATTATGCTAGAAGTGCAAATGATATATAAAAAATTGACTGAATGGCAGCCGCGAAAAAAAAACATGCTAAATGTGCAATGTAATAAGAATTAAAACACTATTACTTTTTTCGTCTGAATTAAAATAAACTAAGTATAATCTATTCAAATTGCCTTTGATTCTTTTGTTCTTGATTTTATTTCTTAAATTTAATTAACCTGATTTGAACCGACTTGTATTCACTTTTGTATTGAATTTGTATTCACTTTTCAATAGCTTGTTTCTTTTGGATTAGTATATATTCTGCGCTGTTTATCCGGTTTGTTTTTGAGATCCTTGAGTTCTTGACATAATAAAGTATGTCTTGAATTTGAATTTATATGTTTAAAGATTTAAATTAGGAAAAAACACAAAATTGATCAGATGATATTTTATACACCTATACAATACAGGGTGGCTCGAATTCGAGTCTATGTGTGGGGAACTTGAAAACCGTAAGAGATACAGCGTCGGTCAAATGAGAGCAAAATTGGGCATTTAGGTGCCTAACAATATGCCGTTTAGAAAGTTTTAAAATTCCCAGTATTTCCGGAGATATCCGAAAAGTGAAAAATCGTTTTATTTTTTCATGGGCTTATTTAAAAACGGATTTCAAATTGAATTACACTTTTGCATTATCACTTTTTCCGCTCTATCCGATGGTAATATCCAGCATGGAATCCGACGTTTCGTCTTCAAGGGATTATCATTAACTTTATATTTTTAAATCGCTTTTCAGATGATATTGGCATTAATATAAATATGTTTTTATTTTTTTTTTATTCTTTTTTTTATTTTAATTTTTATTTTGTTTCTAAATATTTATTTAGCTTTCGGGTAAAAAATAAACGAACCTGTTTATTTAACTTTACTATTGCTCTAATTTTCCACTTAACAAAACGCAAAATAATATATTTTTATAGAATATAAAAATTTCAAAAGTAACTTAAACTATTTAAAATTACGCCAAAGCAAAATAAGTTAAAATTAAATTAAATATGATCTGAAAAACGATATAAAAATTAATGTTCGTATTTAAAAAAACGAAAGTTGATGATGGCCCCTTGAAGACGAAACGTCGGATTCCAAGCTGGATACCAACATTGGATGGATAGAGCGGAAAAAGTGACAATGCAAAAGTGCAATTCAATTTGAAATCCGTTTTTAAATAAGCTTAGGAAAAATATAAAACGATTTTTCAAAATTTTGTTTTTTTTTTCGGATATCTTCGGAAATACTCGGAATTTTGAAACTCTCTAAACGGCATATTGTTAGGCACCCAAATGCGCAATTTTACCCTAATTTGACTGACACTCTATCTCTTACGGTTTTCGAGATCCCCATACAGACTCGACTTCGAGTCACCCTGTATACTTTAAATTTCTTTCAACCTTTCACTTCTATCGTCAGTTATTATATGCAAAATGATTTATTACTGATATTTCGGCAGAACTTTATTATTTTATTGAATAGATAATACACGCTGTCATCTTCTTTATCAATTTATAAGACAATAAATTTATTAAATTTCATTCGGAATTCATAGCCGAGAACAAAATTATATAATCTTTCAATATTAAAAAAATAATAATTTTCTGAATACCTGGTGGTTAGAAATAAACTTTCCACTTAAATCTCAAAGAGTACAATAGTATAATTATTACAAACTATATAACATGTGTTGAACGTACTAGTTTCAAACGAGGAGGCTAACACGAGGCATTAACCCAGTGCGGAAATCCTCCGAGAATGAGAACGTTCTGTTACGTTTTTCCATTGGGTTCTGAGCAAAAGCACAACTTTTATTACTTTGAAATAATACTATCCTTAGTCCTTAACACTGTATACAATTAAACACACTATAAAACACGCGTTTTGCGCGCAATTTATATACAGTCGAACATATATCGGGAATATTCCGGAAGCGACCGCACCTTTTTTATTATTCTCGGCCTTGGTCACACTATACATCGGGAAAATAACAGAGCTTCAGGAATGTTCTCGGCAATGATTCATATGGAAATAACGTAGACGCGGCATAGGGTAGTTCATAAACAGATTGTCGCGAGCCGTGACAGTACTTTCACATGAGTAATGTACATTATATTTCCTACGACCACCTATGAAAATGACACAAACAGCACTTTTAAGATTATTAAAAAAAAACGATTAACATTTCAAGCGCACACTGGGGTCTCGCATACTCCAGCAAATTTATAAGTGCATACAGATCTTCATACATTTTTACTATAAACTGACAACGATGTGTGAATTTAGCTTATTTGATCCACTACTAGTACTACTACACCTTTATATTTCTAGATAGTTGCAGAATACAGTATTTCAGGTGAGCAGCCCGTGTTTGTTAGACTCTCATTGTGTGTTTCACGCCAGTTTTTGGATTTTTCTGATGTTAATATAAGTTAGATTCATTCGTTTTGGTATGGTATCATTATGGAAAGTCGATTATTACAGATTAGGGAAAATAATGAAGGATCAGCTGTTTTTGAAGAACCAGACTCACCGTGATATTCGTAAAATCCTTCAAGAACTAGATACGCAAAATGCATCGGGACCGGGCGGAATACCTGCCATCGTGTTAAAGAACTGCACCAACGAATTAACACCCATTTTTTCCAGATTTTTTCCCTGTCTTACCGAAAAGGGATCTAC
The DNA here is from genome assembly GCA_016904865.1 of Pissodes strobi. Taxonomy (NCBI): domain Eukaryota; kingdom Metazoa; phylum Arthropoda; class Insecta; order Coleoptera; family Curculionidae; genus Pissodes; species Pissodes strobi. The sequence continues at coordinate 92,388 of MU182645.1, read as the reverse complement.
CCATCTTCTTGTCGCTCGAGTGCAACCTTTTCCAAAGAAAGCAAACAACCACGCCCTCAAACTATCGCCCAATTGCCTTGCTTCCAATAATCTCCAAAGTCATGGATAATTTAGTCAATCAGCAGCTACTCAAGTACCTATTTCGAGACCAACGGATTAATTAGCGATAATCAATACGGATTTCGCAAAGAGAGATCGACAGGAAATATATTGGTATATGTCACTCCTATATGGAGTACGACAATTGAGAACTACGGAGAACTTCGAGCGATAGCGTTGGATATTTCGAAGGCATTCCACGGAGTTTGGCATGACGGATTGCTCGACAACCTGCCGTCCTTCGAACTGCTAGCCTCTCTCTACAACTGGCTTGCCAGTTTCCTTAAGAACCGATATCAGCACGGACACATCTCAGACACATTCACCATTAACGCGGGCGTGCTTCAGGGCGCAATACTTTCACCAACTCTGTTCCTCATCTTTATTAATGACCTGCTGACCGAAACCAATAATCCTGTGTCTTCCAATCTAAATCGGAAAAACCTTTACCAGTGACTGAGACATATCACCGCAAAAAGGAGCAGATTACAGCAATTAATCAAGATCTGGAGAGCGTTCGGACTTGGAGCGACAGAAATTTGGTCCAGTTCAATGCAGCAAAAACCTAAGCGGCCACGTTTACCAAGAAATCTAATACGGCGGGCCCTGACATCATTATGGCGGAATCAACCACCCCTGCATCCTCGTCAATCTGGAGAGCGTTCGAACTTGGAGCGATAGAAATTTGGTCCAGTTCAATGCAGCAGAAACCCAAGCCGCCACGTTTACCATGAAAGCCAATAGGGCGGGCCCTAACATCATTATGGCGGAATCAACCACCCCTGCATCCTATTGAAAAACCGTGTCAATCAACGTCTTCGACAGATAGCGCTCGTCGAGTGCCATAGGATCTCCCTTTAGTATGTGCCACGCTTTTTCTTTCTTCTGATTGGCGCAAACCTTCACCTCGGCTTAGAAGAGACCGAGGGTGAATAATATCAAATAAGAAAAATTTTAAGCCCTAGCTCTAATGCCGGAGACTAGGGTGGGATATTTATAAGGCGCCACTGGCTTGTAGATGGCATAAGCAAGAACTACCCCAAAGCTGAAATATGGCCCTCGGTTTAGCCTAAGCTTCGCACTACCAAGAAAAAAAAATACTTGAATAAATTCGAAATTAATTTGGTTAAGTTGATTTGAATTTAGTCAATCCGAGCAAATGACAAAAAAATAAAATAACCGAAAAGTAATATAATTAGAGAATTAAATTTAATTGTGAAAGGCAAGTAAGTAGGCCAGTATTAAGAATTAAAAAGTGAGACGCAAAAGAAAACTAATGATTAACAACAAAGCCAATATTAAACTGTAGTATCTATAGCAAATCAATGAAGCCGAAACATTTCAAACATGAAGCGCAAATGAATTAAAATTAGAGTACCCACCTTCTTTTTAATCGTCCTGCTCTCTTCGTGCTCCAAGTAAACCAGCAACAATTGAATAAGACAGGCGAATTCAGGAAATAGAATCACAGGTAAATTTAGTAAATAGAAACACAGGCAAGTTTAATAAATAGAAACACAGGCAAGTTCAGTAAATAGAAGTTGTTTTATTACTCAAGACAAAAAAAAAAGAAAAACAGAACAATCAGATGACGATTGTTTCTTTTTTGATATTCTAGGCGGCTATGCTAAATATTACGAATAGAACTGTCTACGGTTAATAGTCAGAAATTTTACTCAGTTATTTGAGGCATAAAAGATAAATAAAAGAGACTAAAAAAACAGTTATTAATCGAATTATCTCGCTCAATTAAATGCCGATTTTCTGTATCTTGGATATTACGCGATATATATCCGCTGTTAGACACAAACTGAGCTAATTAGAAATATAAATTCCTACTTTTGAAAATCACAGCTCAAGCAACATAAATAAAATACCTTATCTGATTATTGTCTAGGCGCAAACCATGGTCTGACGTCACAGTACCGCTCTACAAACTAATGATGCTTATAATTAAAATCAGGTACGCCAATAATAAATGATACCTTGGGCAGTCGACTAAAATTAAATCAGTAGATTGGGCGCTGTCTTCGTTAATCAATTATTAACCAGACTCTATCTGACCATAAAGGCACTCCTCTTAGAGACTAGAAAACTAGACCAGAAACTAGGTAACACAACGCCAAATCTACCGGAAGGAAGCGAGAGCTCCCTAATAAGGTACCTGAACAAATCGATATTCGGAAAATATTTCGCGATACTCGCCGCAATTTTCGTGAAGTTATGCTCGATTCATTTAATAAACGCGTAGAAGAACATAATGTTCTGGACACAGAGCAAAGCAAGGAATCAAGACTGAAAAACCAGGCTCGGATAATGCAAAAATAACCATATTTCAAGAACCAAACGGAAGAATGGATATAGACAGAGCAACCAAGTTCCAGAAAAACGGGGAAGAAAAAAATCTCGTTAATGGTGCGAAAAGAGCTGCAAAAACTTAAACAAATCTTTGGCATTTTCTGAAGATATAATAAATACAACCATTGTTTGATGTACTAAAGAAATTATAAGAAAGTGGAAATCAATAAATATTCGGCAGTATCTTAAAACAACGAAGTTCCAGAAAAACGAGGAAGAAAAAATCTTCTCGTTAGTCATCGACCTGATCCGAAAAGAGCTTCAAACTGTAAAAAAGTATTTAGTATTTTTATTGCTTACTTACGATTAAATAAATACAACCGTTCTCCGTTCTAATGAAAACATTATAAGAAAGTGGAAATCAATAAGTGTTCGGCAGTCTCATCAGAGTACAACAGATATTTCTGAAATAAAAGCCTTGTTTAGATTTGTGTATCTTAGATCAACGAAGTTCCAGGAAAACTGGGATGAAAAATCTCGTTAGTCATCTACCTGGTTCGATAGAGCTGCAAAAACTGTAAAAATACCTTGGCATATTCCGAAGACATAATAAATATAACCGTTGTTCGCTCTACTGAAGAAGTTATAAGAAAGGGGAAATCAATAAATGTTCGGCAGTCTCATCAGAGTACAACAGATATTTCTGAAATAAAAGCTTTGCTTGGATTTTTGTATCTTAGAGCAACGAAGTTCCAGGAAAACGAGGAAAAAAATCTCGTTAGTCATTTAGCTGGTTCGAAAACTGGCGAAAAAAACTGTAAAAAGCCTTTGGTATTTACCGAAGATATAATAAGTGCAACCGTTGTTCGTCCTATTGAAGAATTTATTATAAAGTGGGAATTAATAAATGTTCGGCCTTATCACAGGACAACAGATATTTCTGAAATAAAAGCTGTGTTTGGACTTTTGTATCTCTGCAACGTCCACCATTCTGCCCATTTGAATTCGCACGAGCTGTGGCCACATAAGTTTGAGAGCGGTATCCTCACGGGTATATATAGGCCTCATAGCCTTTCGTGGCCTGTAGCACACACATAAAAAATTGAGCTACTATGCCGTTAAACACGCTTGATATCTTGACATAATGTTTACGATTTGATGAATTGACTGACGAAAAAACTGCTAGAGTACGACGAAGGCAAAACAAATTTGCACCTATCAGGGAAATTTGGGAAAAAATTGTATCGAACTATACATAATGTAGATATGTTCTATATTATTGTGGAGGATTCATGTTTGTCAGGCAAATTGTTACCTATTTCTCCACCTCAGTTGTAGTTGTAGGCCTCTGGCCCTCGTGCAATCTCAAATTTTCAACTCACAAAGTGCACCAACTTTTTACTGTTTTAATTGCATTTACTAACCATTTCCATTTTTAAATTTCTCATTCTTGACAACAGGGGCAGATTGGTTCCTCGAAACGTCGAGCATTTTCCAGTTTTTTGAGGTCGTTCACCTTCGTTAGGGTTACTAAATTGGCACTAGCCAAAATACGACCGAAGACTGCGCTTTTCACTGTTCAATAGCGCAGAAATGACTCTATAAACCCTGAAATTATGAAATTGTTTTAGCGTGTTTTGTATTTTCTACAGGCGCTCAAATTTGGGCTAAAAATTGTAAAAAACCGTATTAATTTAAAAAAAAAAACATATCGGAAACTAACCATTTCTATAGAAACAGTGATCATTTTCGAATTCGAAGAAAATGTAATTTTTAGAAAAAATTTAAAAAATCGATTTCTTCATATAAAATTTTCGTTACCTTCCTTCAAAAAATCGAAAAATTTCAAAAGCAATGAAAATATGTTTACTAACAATCTTTCTAGCGTAGATGACGAAAAATATATCAGTTTTTCTCTAGTCGATCTGGATTTCCAGTTTTTCACAAAAATTTCGCAAAAACAAAAGTTCAAAACTGCAGACCCTCAAAACGACAGGAAACTGGCGGTTTTCACTGCTCAACAGAGCAGAAATGACTCTATAAATCCTGAAATTTTCAAATGTTATAACGCGCTCTGTATTTTCTGCGGGCGCTCAAAGTTGAGCTACACAGTTACCCCCTGGGGCCAGGGCCGAAGCGACCTTATTAAAAGAGTCTACAAAGATGTGCAGAAAAAGGCAACAATTTGTCTAACAAACTGTGCAGAATATTATATACCACATGAATATTGTACAATTGATGAACAGCTTATAGGCTACAGCGGCAGGTGTCCATCTAAAATTTATTTAGCATCCAAATCTGATAAATTTAATATTGGATACAATTTGTAATAATGAAAGACACGCGAACCTCGTATATGATTAACGCCATTCCTTAAGGTACTAATATGCCTATTCTTTTCACGATGCCAAAAAAATTGTCACACCCTATTCACGGTACCGGGAGAAACATTACTGTTGATAATTGGTTTTCGTCAGTGGATTTGTTTGAAAATATGAATTTTGCTCAAGAGTAAAGTACCTTTATTTTTGACAATATCGAAAATTATTAAAAAGAAAGGTTGTTTAGAATTAAAAGTTATATTCAAATATGCATTATTAGAGCCATTTAGCATGAAAATTCATGTTTTGTGATTATTTACGTTTTACTTTATAAATTATTTGTATGTATCTCTCTTATCTGTTAAAAAATGATAACATGATAAATGGTTGTAATTGCATATTTGAAAATAACTTTTAATTCTAAAAAACTTTTCTTTATAATAATTTTCGATATTGTCAAAAATAAAGGTACTTTACTCTTGAGCAAAATTCATATTTTTTGACAAACCTCGTATACAACTGCAAAAAAATTGATATCTGATGGTTGCATTTTGGGTTTTAGACCATGCAGAACTTTTTATGAAGAATAACGTTTTTTCATAAAACCAATAATAAAAAAGTTTTCCATATGGTTCCAACTTAGGGAGACATACTGTATATAAGATATAAACAAGTAAAACACAATTTTACTTAAAATTCCACTATAACTGAAACTCGAATTAACTATTATAATTGTCATTCGACATGTTTCACTACACAGTAGCTTTATCAAGAATGAATGGCAGTATTACAAAATGTTGTTGTCGCCCTATCGGTTCTACAGACTTGGTTTTTCTTTATTTTTATGCAAGCAATAAAATTAGGTTCGGTAAATAAGGGTTATATAGGTATAATAAAAGGTTTAACAAAAAAGGGGTTTTTTAAAATAGATTAACAAGGGTGATCTATTTAGGTCTAATTGACAATTTAGCAAAACATCTATGTTTTTAAATTTATTAATTTCAAGGGACTCCAACAAATTTAATCTAATACCTTTATTCTCAGTGTGCAAAATTTGGAAATTATGATTGAAATTATGATTATATTCTAGTAAGTGATTTGAATAATGAGAGTCTGTCTTATGATTAATGAAACTTCTAAAATGTTCTTTTATTATTTTAGAAAAACTTCTACCCGGTTGGCCAATGTAAATTTTTGGACATGATAGTTTATATACTCCTGATTTATTTGATTTTTCTGTTTTAGTTTTGTTGTTTTTTATATATTTTCCTATTGAGTTATTAGTTTTAAAGGCGACATTGATGTCAAAAGATTGTTTTAGAAACTTTGCTATATAGTTGCTAATTTGGAAAAACAAGATTTAATGCTTTTTTATATAGTTTTTTGTTTAAAAGTTTATCTATTATTTGAGAGGTGTATCCATTGTTGACCGCAATTTGTTTAATGCTATTTAGCTCTTTTTCAAAATTATTATTATTTAATGGAACTGTAATTAATCTGTGTAACATACTGTGAAATGCCGCTAACTTATGCTGAATGGGATGACATGAGGAATTGTGTATAACTGTGTCTGTATGAGTTGGTTTATGAAAAATAGAGAAGACATGTAGGTTGTTTTCCCGAGATATAGTTAAATCGAGAAAATTTATGGATTTATCAACTTCTTTCTCTATAGTAAATTTTATATTCGGGTGTATGTTATTTATAAAATCAATGAATTGATTTAATTGTCTGTCAGTGCCTGTAAAGCAAGTTAAGACATCGTCGACGTATCTGTACCAGTAAAGAAATTGTTTAAATTAGAGTGTTTCCTTATTAAGTTTTCTAGTGAGTACCATAAATATTTCGGCTAGTAATGGACTAAGGGGATTACCCATAATTAGTCCTTCTTTACTAGAATAAACAGTTCCATCAAATTCAAAATAATTCTGTTCAAGACATATTTTCAATATTTCTAGAATTTCTTGTTTTATAATTATGTTGGTATTATTTACGGAAAGAAGTTTTTCAACTAGTTTAATTGTAACATGAATGGGTACACTAGGGAATAGATTAGTGACATCAAATTAAACTAATTTGGCATTAGTTGGTAGTTTTATGTTTTTTATTTTATTAATCAATTCATATGAGTTTTTAATTTGAAATCATGCTGAAAATTTAGTGTGCTTATTGAGAATTTCAATGAGTTTTTTAGATAATTTGTAAGAAGGTGCTGAGAAAAAGGATACCACTGGTCTAGCTATTTCTCAAAAAGATTACATTCAAAAAACATTAGACTTCTTAAATCCTACCAAATACAAAATATTAGATAAAGACCCTACTGATATATTTCTTAAAAACGTAAAACTTGTAATACAAAATTGTAAAAGTTTATTTAATGATAGGGACATCAACAGACTCACGTTAATGAACCCACAATCTCCTAAACTCTATTCTCTTATTAAATTACATAAGAACGGTTACCCTATTATACATTATACCAGTGATATCCTTTTTCTCAGCACCTTCTTACAAATTATCTAAAAAACTCATTGAAATTCTCAATAAGCACACTAAATTTTCAGCATGATTTCAAATTAAAAACTCATATGAATTGATTAATAAAATAAAAAACATAAAACTACCAACTAATGCCAAATTAGTTTAATTTGATGTCACTAATCTATTCCCTAGTGTACCCATTCATGTTACAATTAAACTAGTTGAAAAACTTCTTTCCGTAAATAATACCAACATAATTATAAAACAAGAAATTCTAGAAATATTGAAAATATGTCTTGAACAGAATTATTTTGAATTTGATGGAACTGTTTATTCTAGTAAAGAAGAACTAATTATGGGTAATCTCCTTAGTCCATTACTAGCCGAAATATTTATGGACTCACTAGAAAACTTAATAAGTAAACATTCTAATTTTAAACAATTTCTATACTGGTACAGATACGTCGACGATGTCTTAACTTGCTTTACAGGCACTGACAGACAAATCAATTCATTGATTTTATAAATAACATACACCCGAATATAAAATTTACTATAGAGAAAGAAGTTGATAAATCCATAAATTTTCTCGATTTAACTATATCTCGGGAAAACAACCTACATGTCTTCTCTATTTTTCATAAACCAACTCATACAGACACAGTTATACACAATTCCTCATGTCATCCCATTCAGCATAAGTTAGCGGCATTTCACAGTATGTTACACAGATTAATTACAGTTCCATTAAATAATAATAATTTTGAAAAAGAGCTAAATAGCATTAAACAAATTGCGGTCAACAATGGATACACCTCTCAAATAATAGATAAACTTTTAAACAAAAAACTATATAAAAAAGCATTAAATCTTGTTTTTCCAAATTAGCAACTATATAGCAAAGTTTCTAAAACAATCTTTTGACATCAATGTCGCCTTTAAAACTAATAACTCAATAGGAAAATATATAAAAAACAACAAAACTAAAACAGAATAATCAAATAAATCAGGAGTACCTATATAAACTATCATGTAATGACTGCCCAAAAATTTACATTGGCCAATCGGGTAAAAGTTTTTCTAAAAGGATAAAAGAACATTTTAGAAGTTTCATTAAGCATAAGACAGACTCTCATTATTCAAATCACTTACTAGAATATAATCATAATTTCGATCATAATTTCCAAATTTTGCACACTGAGAATAAACGTATTAGATTAAATCTGTTGGAGCCCTTGAAATTAATAAATTTAAAAACACAGATGTTTTGCTAAATTAGACCTAAATAGATCACCCTTGTTAAATCTATTTTAAAAACTCCCTTTTTTGTTAAACCATTTATTATACCTATATAACCCTTATTTACCGAACCTAATTTTATTGCTTGCATAAAAATAAAGAAAAACCAAGTCTGTAGAACCGATAGGGCGACAACAACATTTTGTAATACTGCCATTCATTCTTGATAAAGCTACTGTGTAGTGAAACATGTCGAATGACAATTAGTTAATTCGAGTTTCAATTATAGTGGAATTTTAAGTAAATTTGTGTTTTACTTGTTTATATCTTATTAATAATTTTAAATTATCAAAGGCGCTACGGATACATTTGCTAAACTCTGACATACGCACGGTCAACCAAAACCAGATTTTGTCGCATGCTTGATCACGGTATATGGTTTTTTACAATTTTTTCACCATTAACAATCCAAAACTTGTCAGAAGAGAGCTTCTAAACACATTGCCTTTTGAACTAAACGAACCATTGTTAAAATGCAATCACATCAACGTTGACAAGAGGACCAAAGTGTCCGAAAAGAGGACTAAAGTGTACCGAAAATTACAGTGCAGATTCGGAAAGGAATAAATTTCCCCTGTATGTCAGTTTTTTATTTTTCCGGTATGATAAAAAATGAAGTGTTACGGAGGATGAAATTTTATACGAAGTCACCCACTTATTGCTGCTACATTTTATTGCTTACTTACGATTAAATAGTTCATTTTCCATTATGCAAATGAAAAGCATACAACGATGTTTGTTATTGATGACGAGAGGAAAACTGACACTTCTGCTTGCCATTCAGGAAATGCCAACTTTAGGTTGCCAAATGTTAACTACCGTTACGAGATTATTTTGTCGAGCCTGGCATGTTTCAATATTTCTTGGTATTACAATAAAATATCGAATTAATGTGTCAAACTTATAACGATAGGATCTGACAATCGTTATACAAAGTTTATTACTCCTAATTCCCTTAAATAAATATTGATTAATGTAGAACCATGACAAAAAAATATCGTCGTTTATTCTGGTGTTTCAATGAATTAAGCTCAACTCGACGTTTTTAACAAGCGAGAAAATAGTAGACGACAGTTTCGCTCTACTTGTCCCGTTAAAAATTATATGCAATTTCGCGAGTAAACAAATAATGAAATAATAAATTGAACAAATAGAAATGTGCCATTTATTTGCCGAGTGACTTAGGCTGAAATTGTTACTAACAGCAGAATCGCATCATGCATATCATTATTTATTCTTCGCATCGATTCCATCAAGGGATAGATGTTCTGAACATACAGATTAGTTGATCCTGGACGTGTCGAAATCTACTTTTTAACCCTGAAATACTACTATATTTTTATCTTATACTTTAATGTTATTGTGTGGTAAATTTTACGACTTAAAAAAAACGCAAACATTTTAAATATGTTTTCTGTTATTATTTATTTATTTACTAAAATCACAAACAATAGCCAAGGAGGCTGGTGATTGTACAATGAATAAACACACTAAACTAAAAATTAACAAATACAAAAGATTACTAAACTAAAATTAACAACTGGGTTCCCAACCTATTTAATTTAATTTGCTCTTAAATGAGTAGAGCCTGGACAAGCCATCATGAAAAAAGACTTGTCTAAAAGGTTCCACAGTCTCACTCCCACACCCACTGGAGAATAAAATCCAACATTTGTCCTGAATCTTGGACGATCAATCTTAAACTGTTGGTCATTCCTATCTATATAGGGAGGAGGCTGCAGTGCATCTTTGAGGTCCCGCAAAGAAGGAACGTCAGATTGTAATTTATAAATCTTCATTTAAAAAAAAATCTTTACGATGATACAAAGTCGGCCATTTTACGTTTTGCAGAGCCAAGGAAGGGCTAAAAGCATAAAGATAGTAACCAGATTTATTCGCTAATTGCTCATTCAGCTCGTGCATATGCCTAACTACTCAGCCGTTTGTAGTTCTGTCCTTTTTAAAGGCGCGGGTTAAAGTTTATGGCAGTTAGAGCGGGCGCCTCTAAATTTTTACTGCAAGAAATTTATTAGAAATCATATCTGTCTGAAAATCGGATAATACAATTTAGAAAAAATGCCCTGTGAAAAAACGTAAAAAATTGTAACAATTTATATGGTAAAATTAGGGAATAAATATCCACTAAACTATACGCTTAGCTTATTCCCTTAGCAGCTGGAATATAAAAGACTTCTAAAATGTCTTCAAAATGGTAAACTAAAAGGGATTTACTGAATAAAATAAATAGAAATAAATACAGCCGCACCAAGAAAGGAAAATTGAGTTCAATTCTACCGATATCAAGGCGAAACGTTCAATAATAAGGTTAAAATAGATTTAATTAATTTTCTGTCATGGGTTTGACAAGGAGACACAATAAACTTAGCATAAATAATCTAAACGCAATAAAATGTATAGCATATTTTTAAGTATTAACGAGAATGAAAGCGATAAAAGGTTGGCAGGATTACCTTTTACAAAAAATAACACTATAAGGTTAGAGAACTTAACCTCAGTATCTCTTGAAGTAATATTTCAGAATATACTTCTCAGTAATTGTCTCACTAGGGAAATTTAAGAGCAAGAACTAGATTATAAATACAGGTAGGGCTAACATTTAATAATTTAGATAGATCCTACCAGGACTTGCTGATATATTCAGCCCTCCGTATGTGAAAAGCTACTGGACTGGACTCCAGTGTAGATGGACGAGCTAGGTGACCTCTCAGCTGGGAAGATCACTTTCTGAAGACCCCCCGGAAAGACCCTGGTGAAATAAACGTTTTTTTATTGCCATCTACTAAAGAGCACGTGGGTCGAACCTACCTTTTAAAATAAGAGGGTTATCACACCGCTTTGCACACGATGTTTCACAACAGCATAGCCCGTACTCTAACAAAAGATACGCGTTACTACGCTTTGTAATATTAACAAAAAATGCTGTCTGGCAATCATTATCCAGCAGTTGAAAACTTAATTGCCATAAGGTACCTTCGTGGACGGAAGTCCAAACGAGAAGAGCCCTCAATTTTAACTTCCCTCGATATATCCTATTTTCATGCGCATCTTCGGAAGACGCTCGCTGTCAAACGGGTCGGGGCACTGAAATCCACTCGACATAGTAATGTTGTGACAATCGATGCCACAATTTAACGGACACACAGAGAAAATCGCGATAAAATATTCAGATACAATTACAACGTTACAAGATGGATATATATTCTATGGACAATTCAGAATGGATTTTAGAACTTTATAAAATAGAAGCATCTAATTTTTTTAGACACTAAGTGGACCATTTTCTGCGGTACTTATTCCACGCAAATAGGTCATGCGTGATTGGGGATTCAGTATGAAGAAGAAAAACTTCGAAGACTATAGAGAATATGTTGTGAAGGTAGGTTACTACTGCTTATTTTCTTCAAGAAAATTTAGTTAGATTTTTTTCTAGGTAGTGAGACTAGCACAGAGTTTGTTATTGTTTCAGGTTATGTGGAATTCAACAGCCAATCAGCTCCAAGAAATGTGCTTGGCCAAATTTCGGCTTAAGTTCAATCCATTTTTCGATGTCGAATTTGTAGGAGCAAGAGCTGTGCGGAATGTGAAACATCAAAGCTTACCAGAGATATTAAGTGCAGCTGCCCTTACACATGATGAATATACAAACATTTTACAAATATGCAATGAAAATGAACCTGTGGGTTTGCAGAGACAATTTTTCCACATTATTTCACGCGAACTAGCCTGGAGAGGTGGTGAAGGGGTTACAGCAAAGGTAGATTCTTTTAATAAAAAAATAGACCCCGAAGGAAATTTTGCTGGAAGAACTGAATAAAATCCCGTTTTACAAAAACAACACAACGTGGATCAAAAAACCTGGCCGATAGTAACTGGCTGATAAGAAACCACAGCAATATTAATGAGTGTCCGATAAGATTATTTGAAAAACATATGGAAAAGCGTGGGGATCTAGTAGTAGATCCATCGTTTGTAACTACCAACTCGAACTGGAATGTACAGTTTTTAAAAAGATGGTATACAAATAATTCTGTTAGGAAAAATACAATATGTTCTTAGTTAAAGGAATCCGCTTCTAAAATAGAAATCGATATAAAAAAATATTCACAAATTATTCAGCAAAGGCTAGGGCAGTATCAATCTTGGCGAAAAACGGTATACTGGAACAACAGCTTATTAAGATTATCGGACACAGTAATACCCGTAAAACCATATCTTCAAATGGATGATGAGCATCATCAAAATATAATTCAGGCCATGAGAGGTGATCATTCAGTGGGAAACAACCAAAATACATTAATAATCACATCAAAACTTTAGCACTGCCAACAAACAGCCTGGTAATTTGTTTATAATAGCTGTGTCTTTAATATAAATAATTATTACAATAATCAAAATAAAAGTTAAACCCTAAGTTTGTTTTTTGTAAATTCAATGTTCCTAATTTGTGTTGGTAAATAAAGTATCTATTTATAATTTGTTTTTATTTGAATATTTCTTTATTTATTTAAATAAACCCATTTCACAGTCACAAAAACCAATTAACAAATGGGTTAACTAGAACCTATACAAAATATAAGAAAATATGCTTAAAAATAACTTAATTATAAACACAATACCTACATTAAATGACAAGCTATAATACGTTTATGTTTATGTGCGCCAGAGTGCAATGGAATATATCAAATTTGTCCCGATGTTTATTGTAACTTTCACACATTCTATATAAAGGCGAGTATTTACGAACATTTGTTCTCGGTGTAGGATTATAAAACGTTTGTGATCGGCGAGCCGAAACCCTAGGTACAAGAAAACATATTCGGCTCAGTATCTCACTACATTCCACACTATTATGCAAAACTTTATATAGAAACTTCAGGTCAGCAACTGAACGTCTATGTTCTAGGGAATGAAAAGAGTGTTTTTGTAGCAAAATTTGATGTGCATAACCGATTTGAGGATATTCACCGTCAGTCCGAAAATTTAAATATTTTAGAAAGCGGCGCTGAACTCGCTCCAAATTATCAATTTGATTTTGATAATATGGTGACCATATAGTAGAAGCGTACTCAATTTTAGATCGTACAAATGCGTAGTAGAGTAATTTAAGTGTATCTGGTCTTAAAAATGACTTAGAATTTCTTATAATAAAACCAAGTGACCTGAAACACTCTGCCACAAGATTATTTACATGAGGGACAAAAGAAAGCTTGCTATCAAACACTACTCCCAAGTCTCTAAAGCTTTCCACCCGAGGAATAGTCACCCCATCAATCTTATACTCATACAGTACGTTATTTCTTTTTAGTGTAAAGATCATTACGTTACATTTACTAACGTTTAGAGGTAGCCTATATTTGTTACACCATTCCGTCAACCTATCCACTGCATCTACAGCACACCACAATCATCCACATTCTGAATATATGCAAATATTTTTGCATCGTCTGCATACAGAAGCATTTTACTGTTACCCGTAATGCTATTTATAAAAATATTAAATAACAATGGGCCCAAGATAGGCCGACGACTGACCACCACATTCCACTACCTGTTGCCTATTACAAAGATAGGATTTAAAATACAAAACTAATTTGTCTGAAAATCCAAAAGAACTGAGTTCACCAAGTAAAATGCTGTGGTCAAGGCGGTCGAACGCTTTGGAAAAGTCCGTATATACTGTATCTACTTGATAACCTCTATCCATGGCCTCAGCAACAAATTGCGTAAAACAGAAAAGATTTGCAACTGTTGATCTACCCTTCACAAAGCCATGCTGAAAATCAATAAATTGATTCTTTAATTGGAAAAACAAGCGTTCATGAAGAAACATTTCAAAACATTTGGAGAAATTATTAATTATACACACCGGTCTGAAATTTTCTATACATTGTTTTTCTCCCTTTTTAAATACAGGAATAACTTTTGACATCTTCCATTCATCTGGAAATGTTGAATTCTGCAGAGACATATTAAAAAGAATGGAAAGAGGTTTGGCTAACACACATGCACAGTCGCGGAGAAAGAATGATGGAATTTTATCTGGGTCTAGTGTTGCTTTCGATTTCATTTTCCTCAAGCAATCCAGTACTTTGTTTTCATCCACACCAGTAATTTCAATTGAATGTGTGACAGCACTTGCCGCACTGTCACAAACAGTATTTGTTGCAGACACAATGTACGACTCTTGAAAAAATTTTGCAACCGCATTTGCCATATCTGCATGATTTTTAAATACTTTTTCACCCCGTTTCACGAATTCAGACAACTTTGTATTAATTATTTTTAAGTTTATTAGCTGCCAGAAATTTGACGGATTAAATGCGATGCTATTTTCAGTAGTCGCGCAGTAATTTTTATATGCAACCCTCACATCAAACTTAATTTGTCTTCTTAATTGCTGAAACAACAAGTAATCTTCATCTCTATTTGACTTTTTATATTTTTTCCAAGCTCTAAACTTTTTTTTAATGTTATTTATTATGTTAGATGTAACCCAAGGAGGATAGATCCTTTTGTGCTTTAAAGTTTTTGGTACATATTAATCCAGAGCAGTGTATATTTCCGTGTGCCTGTTTCTGTTTTCTAATTGATCTGCAGCCATCCGACAATCCCACACTAGCCGGGAGTTGATTCTGCTAGATGCTAGAGCTTTTAACGCTACTTGACTATCTGATAGGATATAGATCTTTGCATCTCTTAGGCCTTTTTTGGTACATGCAGAGATGGCTATATTGATAGCATTTAGTTCTGCTTGAAAGATATTGGGAGTGTTTCCTAAAGGTGCAGAGATTCGATACCTAGGTCCGTAGGCTCCGGATCCCACTCTTTTGATCCATCTGTGTAACAGACAAGTGATCCCCTCTTTAGTTGTTTTAGTCTTTCCCCTGTAGTATTGCGGTTCAATTACCACTTCAAAGGAGCGATCAAATTAGAGTTTTGTTTCCTTTGTATCGGTTGGTTTGTATACACCTCTATCTGGATGTCCTTCAGAATTTTAAGTGGTTTCCAGAGCTGCTGTGGGGCATGTTTTCATAGCCCCTGTTATACTCAGTCAGGCGAGCCTTTGTACTCTTCTTAGCTTTCGTTGCGTTGTTTTTTCCTTTGTTTTTTGTGTTTGGGATCAATACGGTTTTGCTTGGGTTGACATTTAGTCTTTCATGTGCTGACAAAGTTGAGTGCACTTTGCATACGTTCTGAGAGAACGTTGTCATGCTTGCCTCTTATTATTAAAAATAGGGCATCTGCGTAACTTTGGACTTCAAAGCTTGCTTCAGTCAGTCTTACCAGTAGATCGTTAACAACCAGATACCAAAGCATGGGCGATCGGACCCCTCCTTGAGGGCATCCCTTTATTACTTTGACTGTGACGGCTGTTTCTCCAATGGTCGCGGAGCCTTTACGGCTGGTTAGCATGGATCTTATCCATTTTGTAGTGGTTGGTTCCACTCCTCTGTGCGTTGTGGCGCGCTGAATGGATTCATGTGAGGGGTTGTCAAATGCACCCTCTATGTCTAGAAATGCACACAGCGCCACTTCTTTTTCAGCCAGTGCCTTCTCTATATCGCGGACGAGATTTTGAAGAGCATGGGTGGTAGATTTCGATGGTTGAAATGCAAATTGGTTTGCACGCAGTGGAGCATTAGAAAGCAACTTGCTTTCTAATGTTCCACCTATCGATAATCTTTTCCATCGTTTTAAGAAAAAAGGAGGTTAAACTAATGGGACGGTAAGACTTTGGTTCCTCTTTCGAATTCGAGCCACCCTGTACAGATGCCCCAGAAATCTGTTCAATAATCGGGCGTCACTTCAATTACTATCCTTGGCCTTATTTTCAACTTCTAAATTATCTGCTTCTTCCCAATCACTGCCTATATCTTCCCATATATCCAAATTCCAATCTTCCGCTACTCTGATAATTTTTTCTATTTCATCTTCCAACTCTTGTTCGATTAATGCCTTACTACATGACGCTATTTAAAGCAAAACCGAAGATTTTGCTCAAATGAAAAGCTTTTTGTAAATAATAGACTTACTTGGCAATTAATTCCGCTTCCTTAATAAAAAAAATATACTTTAACACTATTTATTCACTCGTAAAATTTACGACGGGCACTCTGAAACACGACTAAAACACAGATCGACGGTCATATTATCTGCCAGCAGGTCAAGTACAATACTAAATAGGAATGTATTGAAACGCAGAGCTTGCCTAGTAACCCAAACAAAACCCAGTGTCGTAAAATTTACGATAATATATATTGTATTGGAGAATTAATATCAATAATAAAAATAATTAATAAAAATTACAAATATGTGAGGAAAATAAACTTTTTTCACATCCGAAACTATTTCATTATTTAAATTATTTAATTAAAAATTATTGTTTAAGAGCATATATATTGAAACTATGGTACATATCATTTGAAACCAACTTAATATTTTTACTACCAACATGATTGTAGCCTTCAGAAAACATAAATGTTTTTTTCATGGACAAAGATTTGCAGAGCAAATCTATTAAATTTCGTGACATTTCTCTCAGTGTAGAAAGTGCCCTTAAACCGACTTGACGAGCTCAAGGCTCGGCAATATCCAAAATCCAAACGCATTTTAGGAATGAATTAATTCATAAAATACAATTAGGTATGTCACTTATCTACGGTTATTCTTTTCGGCCTAAACCATCAGGGTACATCAATTCTTGAAAATCGTCAAAGGATCCCATAAATATTATCAAAACTCATTAGTACTGCTAATAGTTTCTTGCATAGACAAAGATAAATAAATAATCGCGATAGCACCACTCTATAGCAAATATTTCGCCTATTATACTGGCAGATATCCGTGACCATAAAAATTGACAGTTTCCGTTTTGGCCAGTAGGCTTTTATACAACAATCAAGCCGAGGTATTTGAAGGTCGTCGTACACAATTGAGCTTGAAAAAGTAACAATAATAAACAGACCAGACCACCAAAGTATGTAGGTAACTAAAATTGGGAAGAGAGAATGTATCAGCATCATCGACCACGAGCAGAACTTATTTATTTAGATTAGATTTTGTTATTTTAATATAGGCGTTGGATTTTTTTTTATGTAAGTCTAGCTGGTATGACGTAAATCTATGAGGCTAATTAAAACAGTATTTATTTTGGTATTGGTACCAACTCAGGTGAAAAACGTAGTTAAAATTAATATATTTTCAGAGGTGCTCATGAAATCTAATTTAGCTTTTACAGCCATCACAAAGTTAGTTTACTATAACAGTAATCACAACATAGAGTACGTAGGTATATACCAAGTGAACATTAATTGTAAGATTTAGGAAAACACGCTACGAAATAAAATAATATTTTTTTTTACTCATGATTTAAATTATTGTGTGCTTGTAACGGAACGTAAATGCTGCCCTATGACGTTCTTAACCTAAACTACAAAAAAGAAGCAAATTGAAATAGTACAGAGTCGGGCCAATCGGCTGCTGTCCAAAATATTAACCAATGGACTGTTAAGTTTAGAAGACACCAGAATGCGGTCAAACGCCATAAGCAGTGTTTTACTAGCAAGGAACAATACAGAATTCCAAAACCCTTAAAATTCCTGGTTCTATAGCAAAGCGACTCGTTATACCGGCTCTTGTAGGCATGGTGAATTATGTGAACATTATGATCGGTGAGGCTGTAAGAAAACTGCTATCAATACTATCACTAGCAGAATCAAGAATAGCAAGATGCGATATAGAATTCTAAAATCCTTAAAATGCCCGACTCGCAAAGTCACTTGTTATCACGGTTGTTGTAGGCATGGTGAACATTAAGATAGGTGAGCCTGCAGGAAAACTGCTTTCAAGTGTCTTGGTCTAGCAACAGTATCGTTAGCGGAATTTAGAATAGCAAGGTGCAATATAGAATTCTAAAACCCTTCGCAAAGCAACTCGTTATACCAGCTGTTGTAGGCATGGTGAATTAGGTGAACATTATGATCGGTGGGGTTAAAGGAAAACTGCGTTCAAAAGGGTCTTGGTATAGCAATACTAATGTTAGCAGAATCTAGAATAGCAAGGTGCAATATAGAATTCTAAAACCCTTAAAATGCTAGATTCTATCGCAAAGCAACTCGTTATACTGGCTGTTGTAGGCGTGGTGAATTAGTTGAACATTATGATCGGTGGGCCTCAGGGAAACTGCTCTCAAAAGTGTCTTTATCTAGAAATTCTATCGATTACAGAATCTACAATACCAAGGTGCAATATAGAATTCTAAAACCATTAAAATGCCAGATCCTATCGCAAAACAACTTGCTGTATCGGCTGTTGTAGGCATGGTATGATATGGTAGAGGGGTCTCTTGGCAAGATTGGCCCTTCAACATATCGACCAAAATTGATTTTTCGTGTATATCCTTCCATTTTACACGAAAATTCCTATCTCTCGGGAACCTCAGAATATTGCGAGGGTTGAGCTTTTGTAGATCTCCAGATGCCACAAGGGCATTTTCGAGCTGCCTCAACCTTTGGCGAGTCAGTGCCTGACATTCGCAGAGTAGGTGCTCTGTAATCAGCTTGGTTCTCATAGGTTGAGGAGAATTAAGAACATCACGAAAGCTTCGATAAAACTATATTTGTTATAATTTAATATTCGTATATGCTGGCCAAAATGCACAGTATGCAATCTTATATTAATTAAACAATAACCTGATTACCTAATGTAATAATAATCGTCAAAAAGCTGTGCTGGGCAATTGCAATATATTGTGTATTGCTTAACAAATTAAACATAGTTTACAGAAGTCAATACCCTTGTGACCTTATATGCCCAGTACACCTCCCTGGCGAAAAAAAATATATATATATTGAGACAGCAATATATATTTTTTTATGATATATAGATAGATATAATTATAATACTTATAATATAGTTAGTATCATAATAAAGCTTAATCCTAATCATAATAAAGCTTAATCCTATTTTTATGTACTTCTACATTTCTATTATTTATTTTTAACACTACATTTGGATTTTTATTTTCTAATACCTCGTAAGGTCCTATATACAAAGCATCTAATTTACTATTCCTATTTTCGTTGAGAATCAACACTTTATCTCCCACGTTATACTCTACATTAATACATTTTTTTATCGAAATTTATTTTCCGGTTTTGTTTGGATGTAATCAAATTATTTCTAGCATCATTACAAGCAGTTTGAAGTCTATATTTAAGCTCTTTAGGATAATCCTCAAAGTTATATAATGGATCTATGTTATTGGCAATATTTGATGGTATTTGGCTTTGTTTTCCAAACACAAGTTCATAAGGAGTATATTTGGTTTCGGTATGCACAGTGTTGTTATACGCAAAGCACCAATATGGTACCCACGTACTCCAACTATCTGCATGTTGTGACACTTGAATACGCAAATAAGCACCTAAATGTTTGTGAGAGTTTTCCAAAGCTCCTAGAGTTTCATGGTGATAAGCTGTTGAATTTAAGGTATTAATTCCTAGCAATTTACATGATTCCTGAAACAGGTTTGCCAAAAATTCTTTTCCCTGATCTGTGACAATTTCTTGTGGAATTCCATACCGTAGTACAAAATTCTCCACAAAAGACTTAGCTACATCATAAGCTTCTTTCGTTTGTAATGGATAACATTCTATAAATTTGCTGAGTTCACACTGAATTGTTAATATATATGAATTGTTTTTAATGTCAGTCTTTATAGGTCCAACTAAATCAAGAAAAATTTTTTGGAAAGCTGAAGTAGCTGTAGATGTTATTGTCATTGGCTGTTTGGTAGCTTTACTATATTTATATCTTTGACACTCATCGCACTTTTTGACAAACTGATCTACATCTCGCTTCAAACCTGACCAAAAATAAAACTTCTTAATATTGTTGTACATACGGTTAGTACCCGCATGTCCTCCTGTATAAAGGTTGTGAAAATCGTTTAGTATCAATTGTCTCGTTTCTTTGTCTTCAATACGTTTTATGTCCTTAATAATGCATATTTTAATACCGTTTTCTAATATTTCGTTTTTATATCGCGATATATCTTTAATAAATTGACTAGTCTGTATATTTTTTATTATACATATTTCTGCAATTTTATACCTTGTGCACACATTTCCAAGATTCCTCAACGATGTACCTAGGTCAAACGTCGATCGGTAATCTCGACAAAAATAAATTACTTGCAGTTTTTCGTCGTATATAAAATTTTCATAATTCATATTTTTACCATGGTTTATTTTATTTTTATATTTAATAAATGCATCTTTTCCTATCGGCCGTAATTCTATACTATTATCAGGTCGTTTTAATATTTCTACAATTCCAGGGTGATCAAGCCTTTCATCCGTAGAATTTATTAAATCTTCCTGTTCTTTGATTTGTTGATTTTTTTCCTGTGCTCGCGTAATCACATTCACACTATTAATCATTCCCTCACTCATTTCTTTCAGTTCGTTCACATCGATTTTTATACGCGACAAAGCGTCAGCTGTAACATTATGTGTACCTTTTATGTAATTTACCGTAAAATCATATTCCTCTAAAACTAATCTAAATTTAGTTAATCTACTTGATGGGTTTGTCATGCTAAATAAATATACGAGTGGACGATGATCCGTAAGTATTTCAAATTTTCTGCCATACAGATACGGTCTAAAATGTTTTACACTCCAAACAACGGCTAGCAATTCTTTTTCGATGGTACAGTAATTCCTTTCGGCCTTATTTAAAACACGAGAAGCGTACGCTACTGGCTTGTCATTACCATTACATAGAACCGAACCAATAGCATAACCACTAGCATCTGTTTTAAGAATGATTGTATTATTTTCTGAAAAATTTGGATATTGTAATACAGGTGGATTTATAAGTGCCTTTTTTAAAAT
This sequence comes from Pissodes strobi, assembly GCA_016904865.1. Lineage (NCBI taxonomy): Eukaryota > Metazoa > Arthropoda > Insecta > Coleoptera > Curculionidae > Pissodes > Pissodes strobi. The sequence continues at coordinate 70,970 of MU182645.1, read as the reverse complement.
ATCAAATGCTGTTTGACACTTGCCTGTCCAATTAAAGTTTATTCCTTTCCGCGATAATTCATTAAGAGGTTGAGCTATTTGTGCAAAATTACTTATAAATTTTCGATAATAATTTGCAAATGCAACGAACCGTTTAGCTTCATCGGCGTTTCTAGGTATTGGATATTTAGCTATCACTCTGGATTTTTCGGGATCTGGAGAAATTCCATCTGAAGAAATCACATGGCCTAAATATAAAATTTGTTTTTTAAGAAAATCACATTTATTAGGGTTTAATTTCAAATTTACTTCTCTAAGTCTTTGTAAAACTTTAACAAGATTTTTATTATGTTGTTGTAATGAGTTCCCGAATATTATTAGGTCGTCCAAATAAATAAAACAAGACTCATAATTTAACCCAGAAAATGCAACAGTCATGAGTCTAGAAAATGCACTTGGACTAATTTTTAAACCCATAGGTAACCTTCTCATTTGAAACTGACCCTCATTAGTAGTAAATGCTGTGTAAGGCCTACTATCTTTATGTAACTCGACTTGGTAGTATCCTTGAGATAAATCGAGATGAGAAAAGTACAATGCTCCTGATAGTGAGTCTAATATTTCAGAGATGCAAGGTAGAGGCATTTTTTCATCCTTTAATTGACGGTTTACGAGTCTGTAGTCAATAACGACTCTCCATTTCCTTTCGCCATTAGTAGCTTTTTTAGGTACGATTAAAAGGGGTGAAGACCATTCGCACTTAGCCTCTTCAATAATACCCTCGTCAAGCATTTTATGAACCTGCCTATGTATCTCTGACTTTTGAGCCTGGGGAAGCCTATAAGGTTTTACATAAACTGGAACCGCGTTTTCTTTGAGCTGTAGTCTCTGTTGGTAAAGATTAGTAACCGTAAGAGAATCGCCCTCTAAGTGAAAGACGTCTGCATATTTTGCGCATAGTTTTTCGATTGAAAGTTTTTCTTCGTTGTTTAGCGACGACGTGTCTATTAGATCTAAGACTTTATCTACGCGTTCTACAGATAAATTATCGTTTTTGTTAAAGTTATAGATTTGATAATTCTCAATAGGTTCTAATCTAGGTGTGAAATTTTTAACCTTAATTTCGCGGTCATTTACATTCAGAAATCTCACGGCAATTCTTCCATTCTCCGGTCTCGCTATAACACCTGCAACGAACACACCCTCACACAACTCCTCAGAAGAAATAACACAGTCACTGGTACGATCGGCTAAGCAGTATTTTACTATTTCGCTTCTAGGTGGTATTGAAATATAATCATCGAAATTCGACATCATAGGTACCGATACCTTGTTATCGTTAACCCAAAAAGAAAATATTGATGTCTCGTAATTTATGCTTGCTCCGTATTTCGAAAAAAAATCTGAACCTAGTACACCCTGTATACCTGAATTAAATTTATTAAGTACTAAATATTCGTGTTCAATTTCAATATTATTTAGCGAAAATCGAACATTTGTTGCGCCTAGGGAAAATGTAGAACCGCTTATACCCATTATTTTTACCTTTTTTGATGTATCAACATATTCACCTTTTCTTAAGTAATCTGAAAAAAATACACTAATACTAGCTCCGGTGTCTATTAATAGCATATCTTGCATTTCGTAATGCACCTGAATAAAATTCATACCATTTAAGCTTAAAACTACATGTTCTTCTAAATTTTTACACTTATTGTTAGGAACGAAAAAACCGCCTATTCTGCTCTATTCCGCTTATTCCCGGGTTTAAATTTGAATTTTCTGCGTACGGAATTTCGTTTGACATAAGGTTTGGATTGTTATAATTTGATCCACTTACGTCTGTAAAATAAGATCTCTGTTGACCCATATTACGATTTTGCTGATGGCCACGAAAATACGAACGACTTCCACGGGAGCCCCGACCTAGTCTACGGAAATTATTGTTATTAAAATTTCTCGGATTTATACTGCCCGACCTAGTATTATTATTAAAAGGTCTACCTCGATTGTTATTAAATCTATTTGAGAAACCTCTTCCACGACCACCGTAATTGTTAAATCTATTCGAATTATTATTATTCTGTCTCATATGAAATACAGACATACTAGAATTTGAGAACTTAAGTTTTTCTTCATCTTTTGCGCCTACTATAGCGTCTTTTAGTGTGGAATAGTCCCTAGCTTTTACTATTGTTCGCAGTTCAGTATTTTTTAGTCCATTGGAAAAGGCATTAATTGCAAGTTTTTCGTTGACATCTCTAAGAATTGTAATGTTTCTATCATTGCCATTTGCTTGAGCTATAGTTAAATTGAGAAATAATTCTTCTATCTGTTTTGCGTAGTCGTCAATTGTCTTCCCGTCTTGTCTAATATTATGTAATTCAGTTGCTAACGCAGCTGCAGATTTTTTTGTAAGTAAATGTGTTTTTATATCAGCTAGTAAGTGGTCAATTGTATTGTAAGTATTTTCTAGCCGTAGTTTTGCACTACGCGATAATCTAGTTTTCAGAACGTAATTTATTAAATGTGTTTTACCATCGTCATTCAGCAGTTCGCTATAAAGTTGAATAGAGTCAATTAGTTGATTACTTGTATCCTCATTACCATCAATACACGGCAACAAGGATGCGGCTGTTCTCAAGTCAAATTTTTCAGTCATATTTAAACTTTTATCACCTTGTACAATGTCTAATACCTCTTCACTTTCCTTACCTTCTACTATAACGCTTAACCTCTCTATAGTATATGTCTACAATTATAAAGAATTTTCCCGATTTCTTTGATATATTTAGAAGCTGCTTGCTGCTCCGCTGAATCTCTTTCAATTTTACCAAATTCTAATTTTAAAGTACTGAAATTATCTTCTAATATACCGATCTCTAACAACAATTTATGTACTCTTTCTAAATTTACCCTTCTCTCGGTAGGTTCTTTAACAATGTTACTACAAAACTTATGCACGGATGCGTATAGTTCTTTAAAATCACTTAATCCTACACTACTCATTTACCTTAATATTATATAATCCGCTATCCGCTACAGAAGTTTTGCCTCGGGAGTGGTCCTAGAAGCTGACGTGTCCAACGTTGCGAACTAGCGGCATTGCGCCCACAACTAGCCCGTTCCATCGATGCCAGCCCCGGTTTGGGTACCACTGGTTGAAGTTCCCTGATGGGATCGATTTTGGAATCGACCCATATATATCGTCAGGATGAGTTTTTCTTATACAAGTTCTTGACTTCTTCTTATTTCACGCCTTATTTTTCTTTCTAGTTTCTTTTTTGTCCGCAGGCAACAGTAAATCACCCAAACAGTAACAATTATGCCACCTACCATTAATGCAAGCACTTCATGGAGGGAGACGCCCCTGCTGGATTCTTGCGTTGTCGTTTGTCCACCACTGTTTCCAGCTTGTGCAATTATAACTTCTTCTTTTGACTGAGTTTTCCCCATTTTCTTGACACAATCACAATAACTTCATCATTACTTTACTTTACCATTGTTTGAATTCAAACAAACGACTTTACAAACATCTTAAGGACACACGAACGCCGCTGGCAGGATCGCCATGTAATCAGCTTGGTTCTCATAGGTTGAGGAGAATTAAGAACATCACGAAAGCTTCGATAAAACTATATTTGTTATAATTTAATATTCGTATATGCTGGCCAAAATGCACAGTATGCAATCTTATATTAATTAAACAATAACCTGATTACCTAATGTAATAATAATCGTCAAAAAGCTGTGCTGGGCAATTGCAATATATTGTGTATTGCTTAACAAATTAAACATAGTTTACAGGATATGAAGTCAATACCCTTGTGACCTTATATGCCCAGTACAGCTCTGACGTTTCAGTCATAGTTTGGCAGAATCTACATTGTTCGTCAGTGGTTTTCCTCATTTCCTTGAGGTGGTACCTCCAGGGGCCATGTTCAATGAGAAGGTCTACGACCAGTTCTATCTCATTTTTTTTGTAGCTTGAGAAGCTTTATTGTGTAGTTAGGCGAGTGAGAGATGAGACTTTTGGCCTGTCTCTGCCCAGGAGCTTTGGCCCAATGTGACTCTTTCCGCCTTTTTCCCAATTTCTAAGCTCATTCATTTAGTGGCCTCTAGTAATGCCACAGAATGGTTCGGGCCCGCAAAAGGCAGTCTGTGCACCATTCCGTGCGAGCTGGTCAGCGGCTTCGTTGGCTTCCACACTCTCGTATCCTGGAATCCACTTTAGAGTGAGTCTGTTTCTGTTTGCCAGTTGATCTGCAGCCATCCGACAATCCCACACTAGCCAGGAGTTGATTCTGCTAGATGTTAGAGCTTTTAAGGTTGCTTGACTCTCTGATGATAGGATATAGATATTTGGACCTCTTAGGTCTTTTTGGCACGTTCAGAGATGGCTATATTGATAGCATTTAGTTCTGCGTGAAAGATTGTGGGAGTGTTCCCTAAAGGTGCGGAGGTTTGACACCTAGGTCCGTAAACTGTTGCAGGCATGATGAAGGTGAAAATTATGATAGGTGAGCCTGCAGGAAAACTGCTTTCAAAAATGTGTTGGTCTAGGAATGGTATCGTTAGCGAAACCTAGAATAGTAATATAGAATTCTAAAACCCTTTTTCGCAAAGCCACTCGTCAGTTATTGTAGGCTTGATGAATTAGGTGAACATTAGAATAGGAGAAGCTACAGGAAAACTGCTCTCGAAAGTATCTTGATCTAGCAATACTATCCCTAGCAGTATTTAGAATGGCAAGGTGCAATATAGAATTCTAAAACCCCTAAAATGGCAGATCCTACCGCAAAGCAACTTGTTATACCATTAGCGGCTAGTTTCCAAGATGCATTCCGTTTACAATTGGTCGAAACAATTGGGCGGGGCTTGGAATACGTCAGTTGACTTCGCGATGATTGACTTGCATCTTACTGCTGCTCCCCAATCGGATTTAAGTACAATTACTACCTGTAAATAATTGTTTGCGTGAATTGTTGTTAGAAAAGATGTTAGAGTGGATTGTTGTACTGCATTTTTTTTCCTGATTTTAGACTTGCCTTGGGTTAGTTTTGGTTAGTTCCTGTTTGTTGAGCCCCCGTAGCGAGCGGAAGGCCATGTGTGAAGTAAAATATTTTAAGAGCCGTATTATAGTGGATATACAGCAGCTTGCACGTCTTTTCGCGAATATATTCCATTGCCCACCATTCAAAAGATATTACCACCAAGAATTCCCCTTCTTCTTGTGCATATTACAACCATAATAACGTCCAATTGTTTCGACCAATAATAAACGGAATGCATCTTGGGAGCTATCCTCTCCTGTTATACCGGCTGTTGTAGGCATGGTGAACTAGGTGAACATTATGATAGGTGAGCCTGCAGGAAGCCTGCTTTAAAAATGTCTTGGTCTAGCAATACTATCGTTAGCGGAATCTAGAATAGCAAGATGTAATATAGAATTCTAAAACCCTTCTATCACAAAGCAACTCCCAGCTGTTGTAGGCATGATGAATTAGGTGAACATTACGATCGGCGGAGCTGCAGGAAAATTGCTATCAAAAGTTTCCAACAAACTGACACGTTATGACTGTAATCTGACTAGACCATCTCCAAAAAGGTTTTTAATTATTAAACAAAAAACATGCAAGCAGTCCACATGCAGTAGAAGTGAAACATTCATAAAACTAAACCAAGCCGTCACCCACCCAAGTACTAACCATGCCCGATATTGCTTAACTTCAGTGATCGGCCAAGAACTACTTTTTACTCTTAACAAACATGTAACAACTGTATAACTGTGTTCTATCTCATTCTCTCGTAGGCTACCTCCTATAGATCTCTTTTTACGGTCCTCATTTAACTGTCCTTCTATCTCTTAGAGTTTCCGAAACCTCAATACATTCGCCAATTGGGAGTAAAGATTAGATACTCGTAAAACGGATCTTTTACCAATTTTTTTCTTTATTTTAATTGACTCTTATATAATTTATTTGTCGCGTGTTGTGGTTATGTAATGAATTTGCACATATAAACACTAAATATGAATATTTTTATTTTATGATTACAGTATTAATGAATATGCATATTTTTGATTCAAGTACGTAAATTATTAATATTAAAATGTCTTTTTGGTTTGTATAAATTTACCGTTGGTCCCAAGTAGGGCAATTTATACATACATGCATTTAACACATTTAATTTGAAGCTTTTTTAATGATTTCAACAATGTTGATATAGATGATACCTAAACAGATTTTATAGTTTTATAAATTTGAAGAGAGTAGACTGATTTAATACCAAATGGTTGCTACCGCTTTCCGTGTTTTTCAATATTTTCAAAATTGGAGTAAAAAGACTTCTAAATCACCCCTTCAATAAAAAAGTTACAAAATTGCAACCACCAGGACAGGACTCCTGGGCCCTGAGAGACTGACTGGTTTGCCGCTTCTCCACTTATTCCTCGAGCCTAAGACCTTCAGGTCTGCATACAGACTGAATGGTTTCAGTCACATATAAGGGACAATAATACCTCGAGGGGACACATGGCGGCTGATGAATGCACAAAAATCTCCATGAGGAGGGACAACATACTGCTCACCATTAGATCAAGAAGATTCATGTTCCCGATAGAGATGCGTGGTTGGGGTTGGACCGAGACCCACGCACGTCCGGCTAATGGATTAGTCTAGCTTCAAAACAGATATGTGTGTGGTGCTACGATAGGGATGAGATCAGCTTTCGCCCGTGGAATTTTGGTCTTATGCAACCGTATTCCAGATCTAAATATACGCAGCCTGAAATGTGGGCGCGATAAACTGCTAAGAGCCTTCAAAGGGTAGAAAATTCGCATTTTCTCGGGCAGCAGAGCTGCTTTGTCTGTCAGCCCTTGAGTCTGATAGAGTTCATTCTGGTGGGGGCATTTTGGAGAACTAATAGGGATAGTATCGTAAAAGTCCCGCGGGACACTCGGATCTTCCGGGCAATGAGGAGTCCGATCGTCTGGCACTATAGGGTTCCACAATGCATCCAATGGGACCTGAACCTGTAATAGGTCTGTTCTATAGTACGGCCGCTGCTATCCTAAGAAACGAAATGGATGAGCGAGCCATGGATATATGGCGGAGTACTCCAGGAATGAGGCAGGCTGGAGCCAGCGCCTGATGACTTTGAAGAGAGGGGAGATGAGGCTTGTGACAGGGCTCCCCACAAGGCATTTGCACCTGCTGCAGATCGTAGATGATTCGGAGTGCAGGTGGTGCTCGGAGAACGGGGAATCGTCTACTCATATCCTTATCAACCGTCCAGCGTTGGCTAGGGTAAGAGAGATGAACTTCGGAAGATGCGTGCTGAATCCGCCTTCATGCCTTCAAATTTGGGACTTCTAATAGCATAGAGACTGTTAACTTTGTATTTCAAAAATCTCAATAGAACTTATATGATATTCGCAATTGTAAAGATATTTCTTACGAACCATCAGATATATCAAAAACTACATTTTTATTCAATAAATATTTGGATTTCTCAAAATTATGGCACAAATAACGATAGTTTAAAATCAAAACCGATCTGATTATGCACAGGCCTATAATAAAACCAAAAATTGCTTTCAATTATCTAAATAGGAAGCTCCGTTTAGATCTTGCCCGATTTAATTTGTGAAATATAGGGCATTCTATTTCTGATTTAAGCCAATAATAATAAACATTCGCGCATAACAATAGATTCGTTTATAATAATTATTCCGTTTATCCCGTGACATTTCCAATAAGTAGTTATTGTTTAACAAATGAAACGTATTACGGATTGCATAACTGATTTTATTTGATATTATGTTATGATATTGTATAATAATAGTATGAAATACTATTAAAAGTTCTACACGATATGGGGAAATTTTCGGATAAGTTTGGGTAGAAATTGCTTTATATACAGTGAGGATGCATGGGCCATTAACCATTTTTGGCTTATTGACCAGTTGTTGGATCTTCCTGGAATAATAAGGTATTATTTAGTAATCCTCATCTATATAATTCCGGAATAAAAAAAAGTCACTAGTACGTTTACGTAGTGGCCGGACGTTACTCTCTTACAGAACGGTTATATCATTAGCACAAAAATATGCACCAATGATACCCAACAGGCTTTTTGTAAAGATTCATCGAGGATTTTCATCTGACTAGTATCTAGTATCTAAAAGTCTGTTATTTAACCATGCAATTCAAATGAAAATTCACCTCATCGCTCATTAGAAGATGGTGAAGTGCCTTCTCGATGTAAATTTTTGACAAAAAGTTAACGTTGGTTCTATATGTTGATTAGTTGTTGTGTCATTTGATAATAATAATAATAATAATAATAATAATACTTCATTGTCATAAATGTTCACAATTTGTAGACAAAGCTAGAGCTAGAGTGCAAAACATATAAAAACACAAACAAAACATACAATGAAAAGAAAAAGAAAAAAACAAACTATACAAAACCTTATACAATTGTGCAATTTGTACCTGGTCAAAATTTCCTGAAATATTATATAAAATATTAAATATCAAAATATTTAACCATTTAAACATCAAACTGAACACTAAACACCAAATATTAAACCAGTGTGTAAGATGCTCAATATTGAGTATCAATAAAAAAGTCGTTTACTGCGTATAAGGCTCTCTAGAGTAAGTATGATCTCAAAGCTCTGCGGAATGCGGGAAAAGCCCCAAGAATTTCACAGATTCAACGACGTCAATAGTGATGTTATTAAGTACAAAAGATTGCAACGTACTTATATATATGACAAAACTTTAGTGTTAGAAACATTGAGGCACATGAGATTAGAACCGCACCATGATTTAATGGTGATTAACTCACTAGATATAGTTCTGTGTTCGGTGAAGCGCCGTAATATACGGGTTGCTGCAAGTGAAACTAGTATCGTCCGCAAAGAGACAAACTTTACCGCTAATGTCCAGACAAGCAATGTCGTTGATAAACTGCAGAAACAAAATAGGGCCTATTATAGAACTCACCCCTGGGGTACTCCACAATCTATTGGCTTGCAAGAAGACATCGACGTATCAACCCTCACAAGCTGACTTCTGTTGTTAAGATACGACTTAAACTATTCGACAGGCACTCCTCTGAATCCGTAGTACTGCAATTTGTTAATTAAGATATTATGATTTACACAATCAAAAGCTTTAGGGAAATCACAGTAAATTGTTGCTGTAGAGTAATGGTTGTTCAGGTTGGAGTACACATAATTAAAGAGGGAAAACATAGCATCATTTGTGCATTTGTTACTTAAAAATCCAAATTGATGGGTAGTAAGTATTTTATATTTAGAGAGAAAAGATAGAAGTCTTTTTTTAACCAATCTTTCAATGATCTTTGATAATGTGGGAAGGAGTGCAATTGGGCGATAGCTCGAAACTTGGTCTTTATCTCCTCCCTTATGCAAATGAATAATTATTGCCGTCTTAAGACAGTTTGGAAAAACGCCATTTTGGAATGACTTGTTAATTAAAGTAGTAAGATGGTTTAATGTGCATTCCGGCAGGTTTGAGAACATTTTCAGAGTAAGCCCATCAGTCCCAGATGAGGATTTGTTTTTAATGTCTTTAATTGTGCTGCGAAGCTCAGCAAATGCTACAGGCGTAAAGAAGCAACTGTGTAAATTCACATTAGCATTAGAGAGATATGAAAGTGGATCATGAGAAGGAGTTATGGTGTTCATTAAATTTTTAGCCACATTTACAAAGTAATTGTTTAGGTTCTTAGGTGAATTAGCGATTGTACTAGACGAAGAATTCTTATTCCTTAAGTCATTCACAATAGACCATAATTCTTTAGCAACGTTACCGGATTTAACCAGCCTCTCAGTATAATAAATGCCCATGGCAGCTTTGATAGTCTTATGATAGACTTTTCTGTAAAGTTTCACGTAATCATGGAAGAAGGCGCTGTCCGAATATTTTTTTAAGGTGAGATAATGAACGCATGTTCTTTGCAGATGTGCGTAAGCCTTTAGTGGATCAGGGTTTATGCTGTTTAATATTGCTAGGCCTAAGAGGAAAGGATTTCAACGCCAGAGTAGATAAATCTTTTATAAATCTAGAAAATTCAGTATCGACATCATCAGAGAGGACAACCCAGTCAGTTGTTAGACATAGGTGCTTGAAATTTACAAAATTTTTTGAAGCATTTTGGCATTTGGGTTTTACCGAAAATTCTGTTAATACTGCCTCATGATCAGAGAAACCCGAGTTAAAGGCAGCACAGTTAACGAATGCTGGATCAAAAGATGACACAACATTGTCTATAGTACTAGAACTAGTTTTAGTTATTCTAGTTGGTGAGTTAATATGCATGATTATACCAAAAAATTCGAAAATGGACTGAAGAAATTATTGAGCAGCACACACACTGGAAAAGTCAATATTAACGTCGCCACACAAAATTAATTTGCCTTTTAAAGGCAGGGACTCAAGCAAGCTCAGTAATGTTTGACTGAATATATGCATGTCAGCGTCAGGTGTTCTGTAAATACAAACAATATAGAGGTTATAAGCATTATGATATACCATGGAAAATTCAAATACTGTCTCAGCTCAGACAATACATTATCGAACTTAGTTACTGCCGAAAAGTCATTGTTAGTAGACATTATCATAGTACCTCCATGTCCATGAGATAAATTACTTCTATTAAATCTAGTTACTGTAGTATAATTTTTGACGAACACAGGCTCATCAACATTTACACAATGTTCAGTTATGACAATGATTTCTGGAAAATTAAGCTCTTCTAATAAAAGAAATAATGTATCTGTTTTGTGCCTTATGAACTGAATATTAATAAGAAAAACACTAAGCTTGCCATCATTCTATTTTTCAGAGGGTGTATCAAACACATCTTCGCGTTAATCTACCTAAAAATTCCCCCCTCCCCCCCTCTAATCGGAGAGCCAGTGGAAAAATAATTGCCATGACTTTTCCTAACCTTCTGAAGGTGTTGAGGTCTGTCCGATGAAAAGAAAGACCTGAAGGCAGAGAGATCCGCTTCAACCTCCGCTGAACCAATACCGTAGGCATCGTGGAAGCGATGAGACAACTTACGCAAGGAGTCCACGTCACTGGGAAGTCCCTCTGAAGCTAGAGCTAATTTGATGCTAGTGTTGGTGTGCCCTTCAAAACACACATTGGAGGGTTGGTCATGGAGATAGGCGAGGAATAGCTGAAGAGCCTTTAATATGAAGGGGTCCCTCAGTCTAGCCACCAAATAGCGACCATTAGCCGCATCCGAATCTCGCGACAGCCGCACTATAGCCAACCTTTCCTCTTCGTACTTTTCTCCACAACAACCTCCACATTCTCCAGCGCACGAGACTTACAGCCAGCCAACGCTTCCCTGTCAGAGCCAGCCTCAACAGACCTCACCCCCCAGGTATATGTACAGATGTTGAGGCAGAGCGTGGTGGTAGGCTTCGGCCGTCCAAAGTGCTTGGTACAAAATGTTGACAGCCAGTGGTCGAAGTACTTGATGCAGGCGGCGATACCTTTAAGGATGTTAAAAATGAATTGGCAGTGACTATTTCAGTACCCAGTGACTTTTTTTTCTGCACACCAACCTTGAAATCGGATTGTGAACAGTCCTTATTCTTGGAAAGCATCGGATAAAGTCAGTAGTTCCAAGTTTTTCTTTGGCATAGTGTGCAAGCTAGTTTGCTGTATAAGGAGGTGGGATTTTGGACACTACCACATAATGCCAGTCTTCTTTTATGGAGCATATGTGAGGTGTGGGACAATGACAATGACTAGGAGAAGTAATAACCACTGTGTCATGGTTATCTGTATGGTCGGTCTGAGTCGAAATCGACTTTTTTACTGCTGATGGGTTACTGCTAATAATTGGCTTATCTTTGGCAGTCAACTTTCCCATAGTAAGTGCCATTTGATTTACGCTTTTTCGCATATCCCCCATTTCCTTCAATAACTCTTCCTTTGATGAATCGTGAATCGGGACTAACAGACTCATCATGATTGTCCATAAAAATAGATGACATATTGAATATATCTTGCTTCATTTTCTTGATCGAATGGAATAAAGTTTCGTGTCTATTATCAGAGAATCTGGTATGGATGCTGTGAATGTCATCATATTTATATGTATTAAATTTCATAGCTTTTTGAAAGATTCGATCTAGGCTCTCTTTGATATACGTAGATTAAGGGCCACTCACTACTCTTGAACACCGTTTAGTCACTTTAATCGAACGCTAAATTAATCAGTGTTTTGAATATGTCAGCATGACACTGATTAATTTGGCAGCGACTAATCGGAGTTCAAAGTAATGACCCTAAGTGATCCCTTAGGACTTCTCGTCAACACAATTTTGACTCATTCAGTATTTTCGTTCTTACGAACTTTTCTTCTATGTTCAGGCTTCCTCAAGTTTGTACAGATCCCTTTTCACGCGAATAACGAACCTATACCAAATTTGGGACTCGTTTTATTTAATCTAATATAGTTCATTACTAGATATGTTTGTTGAGTCTAATTCACTTGATAGTTCGTACGAATGAAACCAGCTTTTATAACGAATCCTCGCGATGTGATAAAATAAAATAAAAATGCTAACACAATTTTGCGATAAAAAAATCCCAAAATGCCTCCAATAAAAAAAACTGAATATTTTAACACAACTAGGGAGTATTTGGGAATTTAAAAAGTAGAGACTGATAATTTTGTATTTTAAAAACCTCCATAGAAATCAGGAGATTTTCACCATCATTATTTTATAATTCGCACTTTAATATCTGAAAAATAATATGGTGGATAAATAGATTAATACAGAAAAGTGAACTTAATAAATTAACGCAACAATGGACCATAAGCAATTATAACACTTTCATTATTATTCGAAATTTTTACACAAAGTTGAAAACAATGCGTTACAATATATGTAATTTATAACCCATTGTTTAATGAATTTAACACTTGATGTGCGTAAACTTGAAACATAGCATAATGAAAATTATATTTTATTCGATGCAAAACAAATCGCAAGTCCAAGTAAATATTTTATTCATTAGCCTGTTTCTGCTAAACAAAATGTATAGGTACCTGCTCAGGTGCTCACGTATACATAGATATCAAGGTAATCACTCGTTGAGTAACCATTAATTAGTTATTGATAACAATAATAATTATTATTATACGCAATTAAGAATGAAAACAATGCTCGTAGCCAGCTTTGGCATTATAGATAAAACGATCTCGCATTTGGATGCATAGTATTTAAGTGTATAGAATGTATTCTAACTACATGTAATGAGAATACCTGAATAACAAGCACATCAAGGACATGTATCGACAATATTTTCACAGATGTTAGAGATTAAATAGCGGTTGTACAGGGTGATCTAAATTAACCTATAGACGCATTTTTATTTAATTTTAAACAAGAGGTAGCTCCAGTAGTATTTTTGCTGGAAATTTCAAATATAGCATCGAAAAAATAATCGATAAGAAAATTTCGCTAAAATTAGGACGTAATTATCATCATTTTTTGTATGTGTATTAGTTACTTAAATTTTGAATATTTTTTTATCCTACAAGCATCCAAGAAATTGAAAGGACCTTAACGACCAAAAATCAATGGGTAAAGATGAAATTTAAATTTCCTTGTTGAAGAAGAGAGGATAAAGAGAAGAATAATTACAGACCTAGAATCTTCAGATATCATATGAAAATCCACAAATCGTGCTATCTATCAAGTTCATTAATAAATTTGATTATTTAAGCAATACAAAACAAACACTGGCGATGATGAAAACTATCAGCCATGAATTGTATTTCCATACAAAATGCAATGGTCCTGATTTAATTACCTGTTACTTAAAAGGCAGAACACAACAGGTAATTGAGCGTGACGATTTGGCGATATGTATAAATCTGATAAAACATCAAATACCTCTTTTGTATGTAATATAAATGGGCTGTCGGATGTGTCTGCTGATGATACAGTATGTCCCGTATCCCAGTAGACTATCAACATCTTCGTTCATAATATGTAAACTGAATCAGACAAAAAATTACCGGGAAAAAAGAATGCAGGAATAAGGTTGCCCCCAGAAACCAGTTACTCTTCATATTCTCTATGACTCATTCGGTCAAAATGAAACGGCTGTCAAGCGAATGAAAAATCTTATTTTGAAAAATAATACATCAGTTATTCAAAAAGCAGCCTTGTATTAATGATGGCAACAGCTACAATTTATAAATTACAAGATCCAGTTGATGATCTGTCAACAGATGATGAGTTTGTAAGAAACGTCTGAAATGAAAGTGAACAATATCGGTACATAATGTTATATCTACATAATATCAACTTTCTGCGAATGAAAAACGCTTTGACATAAAAAAATATCTTCTAGTTTTTCAGTTTTCACATTCTAACCAGTGGCATAAAATCAGACAAGCGCTCGGCATCAAAATTGCTTAAAGGCGACTCGGATAATTCCATTCTATACGGATAGCTGACTTCATGGAGTTCTTGGATGCTAGTGAGGCGATAAGTAAATCAACACAAATACTTTTTCAAAACGCTATGAGATATACCCACACCAGTTGACTGAGTCAGAAATCACACAACAATTCTACGGGCAGTTTTCATGGCTTATCTTGCATTTTCAATAAGTTCAGATATAAGCGGCCTTAATTTGAAATATAATCAAAAATAATATCAGGGAGTCCTTTGCTAAATTATCTCACCATCTGTTTGCCATTCTGAAATCTGGAAAAAATTGAGTGTGGTCAAAGGCCACATCACTTAGACTCCATGTGCACTCCCCCTTGTTTGTCCAACCGAATCGTCTAGGCCATCGCTTAAACCAGAGTTGAGAAGGTGATGAAGAGGCTGTTCTAAGAAAAACCACGGTAGGACAAGTTAGGTACTTTTTTGATACAGCTTTGTAGCTCCCTAGCCAATCGGCAGCTAGTTGTTCCATCCCATTTTGCGCAAAAGTTTTCATGACTCATCATTTTAATTAATTCCACAATGTTTGAGCCGACTGCCTTCCTTGTCAATTTATCCGCTAATTTGTTACCTTCACGCTATCATTGACCAATAACCTTTTGTCCATGCGAAAGTACAACTACATCTTAACGGATCTGTGTTATTTAGAAGAACCTTAGCATAATTCTAAAAGGGCTGGGTAAATTTAATAACAAACCGATCTTAGCTAAGAATCTGGAGGATAGTTAAGGTAGCGTTCATACCAAAGCCAGGGCGACGATAACAAGAGGAACCAAAGTCTTACCACCCAATTAGCTTAACCTCCTTCCTTCTTAAAAGGATGGAAAAGATTATCGATAGGCACGTCAGAAGCAAGTTCCTTTCTAATGCTCCACTGCATGCAACCAAATGGCGATGTGTGCATTTCTAGGGTGCATTTGACAACACTTCACATGAATCCATTCAGCGCGCCACAACCTGCAGAGGAGTAGCACCAACCACTACACAATAGATAAAATCCATGCTAACCCGCCGTGAAGTTACTGCCACCATTGGAGAAACAACCGTCACAGTCAAAGTAATAAAGGGATGTTCCCAAGAAGGGGTCCTATCGCCCATGCTTTGGTCTCTGGTTGTTGACGATCTAAAGGTAAGACTGACTGAAGCAGGCTTTCAAGTCCAAGGTTACGTAGATGACCTAGTCATAATAATAATAATAATAAGAGGTAAGCATGACAACGTTCTCTCAGAACGTATGCAAAGCAAAGGCGCTCAGCTTTGTCAGCACATGGTGTACACGGGAAAGACTAAATGTCAACCCAAGTAAAACCGTAGTGATCCCATTCTCAAGAAGAAGGAAGCTAAACCTTAAAGCACCCACATTGGGAGGGACCACGGTAAGGCTTTCAAAAAAGGTTAAGTATCTTGGCATCACTCTTGATCGGAAACTAACCTGGAACCCAAACCTGGAAAGAACTATCAAAAAAACAACGGCAGCGCTTTGGACCTGTCGACGACAGCGTGGGGCCTAAAACCCTATGGTCCTAGAACACTGTTGTAATGCGTATCATAACCTACGCCTGCTTAGTGTAGTGGGTAAAAACAAAGGAAATAAAAACATAGCAAAAGCTAACAAGAGTACAAAGCTCGCCTGTCTGGGTACAACAGGAGCTATGAAAACGTGCCCCACAGCAGCTCTGGAAACCCTAATTAACCTTCCGCTGCACATACGCATAGAAAACAGGCCTGGACCAGTGCGTATAATCACTCAGATACAAAAACTGGTTGCCTTAAAATTCTGAAGGACATCCAGATAGAGGCGAAGACCAAACCAACCGATACAACGGAAACAAAACTCCATTTTGATCGCTCCTTTGAAGTGGTAATTGAAGACTCCAGGGGAAAGACTAAAACGCCTAGATACGGAATCACTTGTCTGGTACACAGATGGATCAAAGATGAAAAAAGGAGTGGGATCCGGAGTTTACGGATGTAGGTATCGAATCTCTGCACCTTTAGGAAACACTCCCACAATCTTTCAAGCAGAACTAAATACTATCAATATAGCCATCTCTGAATGTGCCAAAAAAGACTTAAGAGGTGCAAAGATCTATATCCTATCAGATAGACAAGCAACCTTAAAAGCGCTAGCATCTAGCAGAATCAACTCGCGGCTAGTGTGGGATTGTCGGATGGCTGCAAAGATCAACTGGCAAACAGAAACATACTCACCCTCATGTGGGTACCAAGGCACGACAGTGTGAGGCAACGAAGCCGCTGACCAGCTCGCACGGAATGGTGCACAGGCTGCCTTTTGCGGGCCTGAACCATTATCTGGCATCTAGAGGGCACGTAATGAATGGACTCAGAAATCGGGAAAAAAGGCAGAAAGAAGCACATTGGGACAATGCACCTGGGCAGAGACGGGCCAAAAGACTGGAGATCTACAAAAGCTCAACCCTCAAAATATTCTGAGATTTTCGAAAGAGTTAGGAATATCCGTGTAAAATAGAAGGGTATACACAAAAGATCAATTCTGGTCGATGTGTTGAAGGGCAAATCTTGCCGAGCGACGGCGACGCCTCTACCATACCATAGCTAAGAATCTTGGTTTGCATATGGAAAGGTTTTCATCTAATGATGTTTATTCTTCTCATCTTCTTTTTCATCATTATCCATGCTTCCACACCATAGAGCAAAACAAGGAATACGTAGTACACGACTAGCACGACTTTCAGGTGGTGGCATAAGCTTTCGCTTCCAAATAGAGTCCTTATGTTATTGAACAAGACCCGTGCTCTTTCGATTATTGACCAATTTCGATACACCGTTTCAATACATTTGGCCTTCGTCGAGTTCCAAAAGGTCTTGGACTCGATAGAGACAGAAGCGGTATTAAATTTCCTAGAAAATGAAAAGCGTGATACTAGCCTAGATATATAGATTATCTAGGATATATATATAAAAACGCAACTATACATATTAAGACCGATGAATCGAATACTACAAATAAAGTTTCAACACAGAACACCAGATGAGTCCAACTCTCGTGGGCAGCATTTGGCAAATTGGGTTGTATATTTAAAAATCGCACAATACCTACAAGCATAAAAACGTGTATCCTGCCGATTAATACGTATGGAATGCAAACCAAATCACTAACAAGGACAAATTCTAACAAACTTAGATTGACGTTCGGTATCGCACTGAAAGATAGAATAAGAAATGATGAGATCAGCAGAAGAACAAAGGATAAATACATCATAGAAGAGATAACAAGGATGAACTGGCGTTGGACAGGGCATGTGACTAGATAAGCTGAAGACAGATGGATTATAAAACTAACAGAATGAATACCAGACGGGTGGGACCACCACCGAAAAGAGGAGTCGGTGACATACAGGCAGTGCGATGAGGACATAAAAAGAACAGGGGAGAGTGGAAAGAGATGGAAGAGACTAAATCCAAGATTGGACAAATACGAATTGAGAAAGAAGAAGGTTCCAGTTTACATTACAACGCAGATGTATGATTATACATTTTGCATTGTGACACTGGCACGTGAGCGACTATACGTGAAGGCGACACCAGCAGTTAATCTAAGTACGCTATTGGTGGTAATATGTAATCTATAAGATACAGCCCTGCGGTATACTATTTTTGGTTCTCTATAAGTATAATATTATTGCATGAGTTGCTCAATCTCACGTTCATGGGCCTTCTCCAGAAAAGATGTCCTATAACACGAATGCATTTGTAATCAATACGATTCTTTTGTGGATTTGTAATGACTTATTTATGTCTTACTTTGCATATCAAATGCTTCAGCAAAATCAATGAAACACAAAAGAGGTTTTCTTATACCAAGGGTCTCCAGCTATCACATTTGGTGAAAACATTAGTAATATGATTTAATTATTATTATTATCAGCGTTGATCATGAGTGGTTGCGTTGCGTTTGCAGCCAGACTATGGATTTTACCACTGTTGTAATCAACCAGAGCTAATCTGATAAAATTTATCAAAACGTTAGAATGGATAATATTTATTTAAAATTACTATAAAAATTAGCGTGATATGTTAAATTATCATGCCCTGAATCCAGGTACTAAAATTTTAAATTATGGATAGAAAACATAAAAATAGAACCTGTGTATCAAAACAGCTCCTTGTTATTATTGATATATTGTGGGGTTATTACAATAACACCTCTACAAAAGGACTAAGTGCTCACAAAATTTCGGTCGGGAAGATGTGGGAGGGGGGCTTGCGGGTGGAAGGGTAATCGCGATCGAGGCGCAATTGGCTGCAACGTTGCCAGACTACTACGATAGTAGCGAATATTTGGATGCCCGTATATTAAGAATGTATCTATTATATTACAATTTCTCTAATATTGTAAAAAACATTTTTCCATAAAATGTTCTTTCCTCTTTTTATAATGTGGTATTTCGCAATTTATTTATTTAATTATCTAATATTACTACCTTGTTAGTGCACTTTCCTCAAATAATACAGTGGACTCTCGATAATCTGCCGGTCGATGATCGGCGACGCCGGATAATTGGTGGCCGCCGCCGCTGCCGCTGTGGGCTGTGTAGAATTTTCGAAATGGGAACAAGTATATGTACGTTTTAAATTTAGTGCATTATTACTATCTTTCTAAATATGTATTAGATACATTATTCATATTAGACAGACACCTTGCTTTTACATACAGAATTAAAATCATACATATACTCGCCGGATAATTGCCAATAATTGGCGGCACCGCTGGTTCCAACACCCCCAATTATCGAGAGTCTACTGTACTTTCCTTATAGAGCGGGCAACTGCGCAAACAAAACAAATGATTAGTTTGGTTTAGTATGATGGCTCCGGTAATCCATAATTAGTGATAATTTCTTGTATTTTTCTGAAATCGGAACTATTTATGTGCTTTTAAGTGCGTGAAACTTGCTCCTAATCTTTCGTTGTATATTTAGGTATACCATTTATATTGTTAGGCGTATTTTTAAATACGTAAAACTATATATTTCGGACTTAAAGACCTGTTGCTTTTGCCGTTTGTGTACAGCCAACAACATTAAGTGGGTATTGGTACAACACAATTTATAAGTTTTTGTTCGTGTCTAATTGTATGTTTTTCTCTCGTTTTCCGCTAGTTTTTTGGTAACTGATACTTAGTGTCTGGCTGTAATGGAAGCTATAAAAATGGGCCTAAAGTTCATTTTTTCGGTTTTCCAAAGGACGTCAGTTTACAATAAAAACAGCTAAAAGGTATACCCTTTGAGCTCACAAACAACACGAAAGTATGTGAAGCTCATTTTCCTGAAGGTAGTATAATAAAAAGAGATTGAAACACTGGTAAGTTTTTACAATAGATTTACTAAAACCGCGGCTTAAAGAAGACTGTATACCATCTATATTTTTAGATTGCTCTAGTTAATTATCAAAAAATATCAAAATACGGCCAAGTAAAGATGAAAAGCCCTTGAAACAAGCAAAATTGAGTTTGAGGAGCACGAAAAATATACATTTTGATAATTTTGGAGAGTTTATTGTCAAATTTTCTACATTTAAACTACCAAAGATTGAAAATTTCAAACAGACTCTCTTGAAGATAGGTTTGGTAAATACAGGCAAATGGCAGGTGGTCATTATGTAATATGTATATAAATTTAATTTTATTTGAAGTAAAAGATTGTGATTTTTCGCCTTCTAATCAATTTGTAAAGGCCTTTTGCTAATGGTTCGCTGACTTATACTGATTCCGCTACTCCTTCAGTTCACTTCTGTTCTGTTTGAGATTATGTTCGATCACCATCTATAGTGGCTCGATTTCGATATAAGCATGTATTTTTTTGAACTGTAGCTTAATTCTTCAGAAATTAATTATTAACATTTTTGAATTATTCGTTTTTATATTAGATGCAGAAGCGGAAAGAAAGTAAAGAATTTTCAGTAATTTTTAAGACATCCTCTGGGGTGGACAGTAAAAAGAAAATTGATATTACCATTTTTTCTTCAATAACGCGAGTGCCGTCGGTGGGATCTTATATAGTAGCAATCTTCTGATGACGTTATCAATCATTTATTGAAAAATATTATTCCAAATCTCAACCAGAGCAACTCTTACCTGCTGGGTATTTTGACCTTCAGAAATGTTTGGACCTTATTCGTCTAGATAGCATGTCACAGACATGCCCGGAACATATCTGAGGGAGTAAAAGATAATTGTTTATGTTGTTGTCCTCGGTAGCGATGTAATCTTTTCCGGTTATCCACTAAATTAACCCAAAAGCGGCTTTCAACTGTCAACAGAGCGTTGGTCACATGGGTCATTATCCTAATTGTGATGCTTTCTTGCGAAGCCTAGTCCCATCACTCGATTACATCGCTTTTTTTATCTGGAGGTATTCAACACCCAGCTTCTAGTACGAAGGCTTATTCCTTCTTCCACGTACTTCTTCCAGTTCGCTCCTTGCTTTCGATGTTTTTTCGACGCTTGCTTACTAGTGTTTGCAACACAATCATGTCTAACCTTTATTCTTCTCAAGAATGCCAGTCAGTTTGTCATCTCTAACCGTGGTTGACACCTTGTGGAGCGAACCACTGAGATTCATGGTATCAAATTGGTAAATCTCTGGGTACCCCTTTGGGTTCTGTATCTCCGTCAAGGGGCGCTATAGGATTTTTTCAATGATAAATTAGGATTATTTTGACCTGCCCTATACGCTCCAGAGAGTATGCCATATACTTACCGAACCTATTTTTTTTTAATATTTTTTGCACAAAGAATATATTTTTGGCTAGATTTATCATAATAGACTCAACTTTTTGAGTGTTTAAAATTACTACGGATTGACCATAAATCAAAAACGTATTTAGAAACTAATTATTGAATTATTGACGCAAGAACTTTGATTTTTATTTATAATATAATAATTTACGTAGGGCAATCATGGCATTCCTTTGAAATATTTATTACTAAAAAGATATTTATTTGCGCTTTGGTACAGGGGATTTTTAAATAACTGACATTCACACTAAACCGTTAACGTTTTTTAGTTTCTCGACGGTACGTCATGCCGCGTAAGTAATTAAACTTACACACGTTTATCAGTCATAAATGCAACATATTAAATATCCGTAAAATTTCTTGCATGTAACCTGTAGAGTAGCTGCCAAATATACATTAGGTTCACCTAATTATGTTTTATAGCCATGTTACCTAATTTGGTACAGCGAGTCAGCGAGCACCTTTTATTTTCAGACAACTTTCTTTTATTTATAATACAATAACAGGTTATTATTGTTTGACTCATTCTTGTATGAAATTGTATATAATTTTTTCGTATGTCGTGTAATTTAGTTTCTATTACACGAGTTTAAACGAGGAAAAGGAATGGGCTAACTAAAAAACCTTCAAAATGAAAACTTTTAGATGGCTATGCAACAACTACGGTGATTCCTATCATTGTGAATGATAGACTAACTTCCAAGTGGACGATCTTTCTTTGTTTTGGTTCACGCAAAATCCGTTGAAGCTTAAACAAATATATCAGCATCAATTCAAACCTACCCCTCCAGATTAAAAGTTCCGAGCCGCCTTTTCGGCAACTGGTGATTAATTTGGCCTGTGAACGATTAAAACCGATTTGTCACAATGTGACAAATGTATAATAATAATATATTTTAATCTGTGTAAAAAATATTTTGAATATAAAGTATGTGTAGAAAACAAACTAATGAAAATTACCTCAAACTTGCGTTGCTTAATTTAAATGAGAAAATATGAAATTTTAAATGAAAAAGTGAGGAAACTGAACAATGGATTAACAAGAAATATGTACTTCAGAATATTTGTAGGAAAAGTGAAGTTTTCTTCATTCCACTCAGCTGGTTGACGAACCTACCAGCATCCCTGAGCGTCAAAAATACTTTATTAGCATCCTGGATCCATTCTTAACAACTAATCCCTCCTCTACATCGTAACTGTCCAATGTCCGTTGGGCTCATCAGACCACAATCTTATCTCCGCAACCTGTGAACTTGATATCAAAACACAGAAGCCACAGGTACTCTGAAAGGTTTGGCACTATACATAGCTGCAAAGTGGTGCGATCTTCGCGACTTTTATCTTTCTTTTCATTGGAAAGATGTCTGCTTTAGGAATCAAAAAACACCTTTGAATCTGCTGATGAGATAACTCAAGTTATCCTAGCTGGTATGGAGCCTTTCATCCCCTCTTTTATGAAACGTATCTCAAGCAGTCAACCATGGTTGGGGAAGAGCTGCTCAAGAGCGGTCAATGCTAAAAATACCGCCTACTGCAAATGGCGCCGAGATCCGATAGCCGAAAATCGAAATATATTCATCACATTCGACTAGAAATCAGTATAACCAGTCGATTAACGAGCAGATCAAAAACAAGCTTCTCCATTGTCCTAATGAATCAAGATCATTTTGGTCAGTTGCCAAATCAGGGTCCTCAAGGAAAGACTCCGCCAACTTAACCGAGAGTGAATTCCTCAATGACGAAAAACGAATATTCAAAAGCCTAGACACTAACAAGGCCACAGGACCCGATGGCGTTCCCGCAATAGTGCTTAAGAAATGTGTTGCTGAACTAACAGCTCCACTATGCAGGCTTTTCTCCTTATCATAGAGAACTGCATGCTTTCCTTCTAGCTGGAAATGCGCTCAGGTGCAACCAGTCCCGAAAAAAGGTAAAAAAAAAACTATTCCAAATAACTACCGTCCAGTTGCCTTAGTTCCCATCATGTCCAAAGTTATGGAGAAATTCTTTGAACAGCTCTTAAAATATCTCAAATCGGTAGGCATCATAAGCAATCGCCAGTATGGCTTCCGCAAGCACAGATCAACGTGAGATCTCCTGACTTACATCACCTACCTGTGGATCAAAACCATCGAGAGCTACGGCGAATCTTGCGCAGTGGCTCTCGACATATCCAAAGCATTTGATAGGGTGGCATGACGGATTGTTAAGCAAATTACGGATTGTTAAGCAAATTGACAGCATACGGACTACCACCAGCACTGCTTCTATGGCTTTCCAATTTCTTAAGGGCATGCGAGTTGGTATTGATGGTCATTTCTCGGAGGAATTTAAAATCAATGCCGAAGGTCCTCATGGGTGTATATTATCTCCCACACTGTTCCTGCTCTATATCAACGATCTCTTAGACAGGACAGCTTTGCAGGCGACAGGACTCGAATATCCTCATTCATGTCGCGGACTCCAATGACCGCTGCTCGTTCCTAACACGAGCGAGTAAATCAGTTTGCTGCTATCAATGAGGATATGAAGGCCATCGTGGAATGGAGCGAGGAAAACAGTGTCCAGTTTAATGCAGGAAAGACTCAAGCAGCTGTTGACCTGACTTATCAATGACAGGGCCAACGCTGACTCTGGCCTCATCCATAACCTTGCTGGGCATCAGCGTAGAAAACAGCATGTCGTAATCATGTCACCGAATCGCCAGGGCAGCAGCACAAAAGCTAGGAGCACTCTATAGAATAAAGACGTATGCACCTCATCAGTTCTTAGTGCTCTATACGGCCCGGATAAGACCATGTCTGGAATATTGTTCCCATGTGTGGAGCTCCGCACCCAAACACTTGCTCAATATGTTAAAGTCCATACAGAGGAGCGCAGTCTGTCTTGTGGATGATCCAGAGTTGACTAAAGACCTTGGTAGCCTTGAGCATCGAAGAAAAGTGGCCGACCTACCTATTTACTATCGATACTACTACGGAAGGTGTTCGAACGAGCTGGCACTTATGATTCCGCCCAGAATTGGGCCAAACAGAAATACCCGTCAGACACAAGCTGCTCATCAACATACGATTCAGTTGCGAACACCTAGGACGTTGCTGTTGCGGGACTCCTTCGTCTGGAGGACTGTCTCGCTCTGGAATGGACTTCCGAGTAACGTATTTCCCGGAAACTACAACCTACAGCGCTTCAAGTCTGTTGGAGGAATATCTATTTTCATTCGACAGAAAGTCTGCTGTGATTTGAAGTCGAACCAGGGTCTGGACTATACCCAAAGGGTTTGAGAGACTGCTGAGTTTTTGAAATTTAATAATATTTAATTTTTTATTGGGGAATATTATTGTTTGAAGGTGTTTCTCTTCAAAACTCATTCTGATCGGAAAGTTTTTATTCGATCTCTTTTCGAAAAACTAATTCGAAAATTTCCCCAGGTGGAAAAATGTCAGCTGTGATTTGAAGTATGGCCCAAAGTCTGGATGATGTCGAAAAGGTTTAAAAATCCTTAGCTTTTGAAATGTAATAATCTTCAGTCTTCCATTGGGAAATATTGTTTAAAGATGTTTCCATTCAAAACGCTTTCCGTTCGATCTCTTCGAAGAATGTTGACATGCCTATTGCCTTTTAGCAACAACAGTTAGGGATGCCACCTAATTATGTTGTATTATTTGATGACATTGCGTGCTGCAAATTTTATTTTGACAGACATAAAAGCACAGATTGTTTCCAATTGAGCCAAACTTACTCCTAAATACCCAAATCAGAGACTTCGGGAACTTATTACTCCACCTGCGTTATCGAGTGGATGGATTGAATAATTCATTGGATCATGTTGCTGGATAAAGGAGGAGCGTTGAGCAGGATACCAACGCTCGAAAAAAAAAACAGCCATTTATGAAACGGGAAAACGACAAACACGACGAATATTGAAACGTGAAAGGGCTAGAGCTGGTATAGAGCAGGAACCATCCTTCACACATCCATCCAAAAAATAGAGAAAAATAGAGACAAATATAGCAGTAGTACAAGAAAATAGATAGGCTGATCACGGAAACATATTACACAAGTCAACCAGTCAGTGGCATTTGAAACCGGAAACCAGAAAAGAAAATACGAGTTTGGAACAGGTTTCGTAACCAGAAAAGAACTTCAGGCTCATGTATTAAATTTCAAACCAATCAACGAAAGATTATGTTACACCAGATCGAAAGGACTGTGGTAGAATATTTATATTATGTAGGCACAGGCGCCAACAGAGGAAAAAGATAAAACAAATAATGAAGACTTATTTTTATGAAAGAACAATAGAAAGACTATCCAAACCAGATATGCAAATGTCATCGGGAAAGTTCAATGTGAAAGTAGGAAAACAGCAAAACCTAAGACAAACACTGACAACGAGTATCAGAATTAGCGGCCGCCAATAACATGCTGATAAAGTTTCTAACGTACTCGGAACCAAATCGACATATCATTGTAGATGATAGGAGCAGAAGTAATGAAAAAACCTAAAAGACCCATTTCAGGTATCTTCTGAATATAGAACGGGAAAAACGTCATGAAGATAGCACATAATATATGGTCCCGCAAGCTGAAGCGCCAAATCTAAAAGAAGTACGAAAAGTATTAAAAAAGCTAAAGAAATACAAACCAACATAATTACTTGCTGCCCCTATCATAGTACTCATCCACAAAAATACAGACACGTGAAGGTGCTCTAATTACAGGGGAATCTCAGTGATAAACACTGCTTATAAAGGTTTAGCGAATAGCGATCAGACAACTTCTAGAGAAAGGACGATAATTTAGAAGTACTACACATAACCTCTTCATAGACTTCCGAGAAGCATATGATAGCGTAGAAAGGAACTAAGTATGGAATGCAATGGAGGAATTCTCAATCCCCAAGCTTATTTCTAATGATAGAACTATGCGTGGACGGGCTACGGGGGATTCAGAAAGACGGGTGGATAACAAACCATCAGAAACCTTCGATTGATTGAAATTCTTATTGACAAAGCGTAATAATGAGAAATGAATGTCAGACATTTAGAGAAATCTACATAAAATTCTAACTAAAAATTACACATAACATGATTTTATATCTTCATTTTGCGGTGCCTATTCGTTCCGAATGTTGGCGACTAGTATCGCTATTTTTACTTTGTTGGCCGCTGGGCGGAACAATCCAATCTTGGTCATGTTGAACCATTTTCTTAAATTTTGACGCCAGATTTGTCTTCGTCCTGGTCCCCTTTTGCCATACACTTTTCCTTGCAGTATTAAGTGAAGGCCATAGCGTTGATCATTTCTCATAATATGGCCTAGGTATTATAATTTAAGTTTTTTAATTGTTATGATCACCTCAAGTTCCATTTCCATTCTACGGACTTCATTATTTGTGACTCGGTCGACATAGGGGATCCTTAGGATGCGTCTATAGCACCACATCTCGAACCAAGTTTTCTCAGCGATTCCTCAGAGAGCATCCAAGCCTCTGCTCCGTAGAGCAGAACTGAAAAAGTATAGTACTGTAGTACGAAGATCTTGGTTTTTAGCGGCAGATCAAGGCTTCTGAAAACGGTGCCGATTCTTATAAAAGCTGCTCTGGCTTTTGCTATACGTTGGTTTATTTGGATGAGTGATCCCATTGACTATTTACGTTAGTAACGTTAGTGCCAAGGTATGTATAACTATCAACCCTTTTCAACAATATTTTTTCTTCTTTGTGTTTAGATCTAATCCGTGATACTGGCTGATCTCAGTTATACGTGTCATTAGTGTTTTTAAGTCTTCTACACTGTCTGCAAATATCATTGCGTCGTCGTCTGCGTATCTGATGTTGTTCAGGCGTTCGCCGTTAATAAGTATGCGTTCATCATATTCTGCCAAAACTTGTTTGAATATACGTTCGGAGTAAACATTAAACATCATGGGGGACATTATACATCCTTGCCGCACTTCATGTTCTATTGAAATTGCTTCTGTCAACTGATTGTCTACTCTTATATTAGTAGTTTGGTTGTAGTAAATAGTTTTGATGATTCTCAGATCTTTATCTCATCTATGCCAATCTCTACCAGAAGTGACAATCGAACGCCTTCTGGTAATCACAGAACACACATATATATGTTGCAGTTGACGTCTCTACACCTTTGGAATAGGACTTGGACAGCAAAAAGTGCCTCCCCTGTACCCAAAGCGCGAAACCCAAACTGTGTGCATGTTAGGTGTTCTTCGCGTTTTCTGTATATTCTCTTGTGTATGATTTTCAGGAAGGTCTTAAGTAGGTGGCTCATAAGGCATTTGGTTTTTTTGGTAAGGTCACAAACGTCAATTTCTACCAGTTCTGGGGGACCTTTCCGGTGTTTTAAATATTATTGAATATTTTTGTGAGCCATTTCATTCCGCTGCCATCCATCAACTTTAAAAATTCGAAGTAAAAGTTATCCGGACCTGTTGTTTTGCCATCTTTGATTCCACTTATAGCAGCTCTTCGGCTGTTAATAGAGGTCTAGTTATACAGTTCGTGTTATTTCGCCCCTGAAGGTGTCCTCTACATATCTCATCCAAGCGTCCTTTCTCCGTTCTACTTCTATTATTAAGTTTCCTCGAGTATCAGTCAGACGTCCAACTTGTTTGGTGTTATATAGGCCTGCCGCCTCTTTGATCTTTTTTGTGGAAGTTGAAGAAGTCATGTATTTCCGTGCAGATCTCCGTTAGCCATTAATTTTTTGCATTTCTAACAGCTATTTTAATTTATTTGTCTATTATTTTGTATGTTGCTATATCCTTATTCTTAATCTTTCGTTTCTCTCCTATCCTATCCAAAATCTCCTCAGTCATCCACTCCTTCTTCTTTACTCTTGTTGGTTTTAGGTACTGGTCCAGTATGTATTGAGTTGATGTATATAATTTTCCGAGTTCTTCTTCTGCATTACTAATGTCCTTCATGGTAATCAGTTCTTTCATATACTGTGGTGCGCTCTGTTTTGTGTGATTATTTTTAAGTAGTCTTATATCGTGTTCTTTGGTTTTTGTTTGTTGAATTTTCTTTAACTTAAGGTTTATTGTGCCGAGGAGTAAGTTGTGATCCGACTTGATGTTGGCTTCTGGATATGCTTGACTGATGTTACAGATTGCCGGAATCTTTTATTAATTATAATGTAGTCAATCTGGTTTCTCACCATGTGATCTGAGGTGTCCTGAGGTGATTCCAAGTATACAGTATTCTTGAAGGAAGCTTGAAAAAGTATTGGTGATTTTATATAGGAAGAAAAAAACTGACTGATACAGTAAATGACAAACGTAAATTGATTGAGAATAAGGCAATAATTATTATTAGGGCTCAAACTTGGATTTGCATATCATTTGCATCAAAAAACTCATCAATTGAGTAAAATGCTTTTTGAGTAAGTAGGATTTGAGTAACACTGCTAAGCTCCAAACTAATATGATTATATATTTTTACACTATTGTCAGCGAATGAATCCCTGACAGAACCGATACGAGAAATGCATGGGAATTTACCTGTCTAGTAATAGAAGCCCGCCGATGCGATGGTTAGGAAAACTATCTCTGCTTTTGTGAATCAGACAAACTGTTTCCAAAATTAACAAAGAATTCAAAGTAAGTAACATACTTTCTATAAAAAGAGGATGACGTGTTCTAGGGTGGGCATTATTAAGAATTCTGGCAGTTCTGCTCTGCAAAACAAAAACTGATTGGAAGAGATAATCAGAACATGTGCTCCAAAATGGGAGGGCAAAGTAAACATCCCTAGCAACATCATCTCTCAATTCCAAAAAGGTTGCCCTAACATAGTAGCAACCAGATTATTTAATTTCATTATGTGATGACGAAATTTTAATCTATCGTCCATTATTAAACCAGGAAATTTAGATTCGTCCACAATGTCCTATTGAATGTGACCTCACTGATGAGCCGCTTCGGATCATTGTTTTACCCCACAGAACGGTTGTGTCATCGGCAAACAAAGTAAAATATCATTTGATGTTAGTTTTAATAGGCCATTTATGCATAATAGGAACAATAAAGTATCAAGTTACCACCCCTGCGGTACACCGCAACTTACCCATTGCCTGCCAGATGATACATCATTCAGATGCACCGCCTGAACGCGATCTGAGAGTTTTTGCACCAGTATTATGTGGCTCACAGAATATAATGTTTTGGACAAAAGACAGAAAACTGTCGCTGTCGCTGTTGCTTTTCTATTGTTTACCCCCCCTAAATAGAACGTTCCAACTCAAACTGACTGCCAGAATGGTACGCTCCGTCAAGTTGTCAGCCAAATATAAGAATACAAAAATTGATAAGCATCAGATTTTAAATAAATTTACCAAACGTTTTTCCACATGCTCTTCCATTTTTCCTATGATCGGTTTCAAAATTGAGTAATTGAGCACTGAATAACAAAACATACCATTTCACTAGATATGCCAGTGACTAACTACAATGCTTTTAGTCATATTCTGACCAAAGCTGGACTTTTATATTTTGTGTTTACACTTTATACAACATTTGATCGCTGATGGAACCAAATATTCAAGACAACTTACCTCCTGCAGTGTATTTGGATTTTTCGTGGTCTTATTTAAATATCGTTCCTGATTTTGGCAAAATTTGGCGGTCTGTTTTTCAAATTTCTTCTTTTCGTTTTTCACTCCCCCGATGTATTTCTTTCTGAACTCTTCTAGTGGCTTTAATACAGACGAATTGGCGTTCTCCAGCTAAAACACATCAAGCAATAATAATCGCCTTCGTAAAATACAGTTGGTTGAAAAACTAGTTTATTTTTATTACAAATGTACTATGAACAATTATATTCGTAGAAATGAAAAACCAGAGCATGCCAGCCATATAAAAATTGTGACTCAGATATATCATATATCTAAAGAATACGAGCAATGCCGTTATACAAGACAAAATGCATACATTTAGTTGTAATAAAAAAAAATAGTTTATCCTCTTCTTTCATTTTAAATATTACAATGCGATGTGAAAATTTATATATTATGAACATTTTTGACAACTTTCTGATGAAAATCCCCGAAAACTTTCCTTTTGGTGTTTGTATTATTTATTTACTTAAATCTGTTACGCCAAGAGCTTTCTAACCACACCGGGCAAGACACACACTGTGTATAATTTTTGTCTAAAATACAATTTACTTATTTAATTAAAACGCACATAATAGAATAATAGTTATTTCCACTGACGCTTGGGTTTTCATCTACTTATTCCTATAAAAAAAGTACAAATTTATGACAAATCTAGTCTCTACCCGAAATATTTTGGTAGGAGAACAAGACATCTCCCAAGTTACTTTCTACAAATATCTAGGCCATGAATTAAAAATGGGCACTATCACCTATGAAAGAAAGCGACTAATTGGACTAAAATTTCCCGCTTTTAAAGCCGAAATAGCCATGTACTCACCTGGAAGATAAATTATGTGTTTTTAGTTTATAGGAGTTAGTGCTAAAATATTTAAATCATGTTCATGTAATAAAGACACGCTTAAGGATAATGTCCATAAAATTAGTTCAGCCATTTTGAATTTTTCAAAAAAAAATCTTGATTTGTGCTGCATCGAAAATTCTAGGAAATATACTGACTCATTTTTCGAAGTAAAAGCTGGTCCCGCCTTTTTTCAACAAAATTTTGTTGTGCTGAGTTATGTTCTGTTTGTCCTGAGTTATGCTCTGTTTGTGCTGACCTGTGCCGCTAGTCTTTTTTTTGTTTATTTGAAAAAAAAAATTATAACAACTCAAAGAACAATTTTTTTTTAACTATGGCAATACATCGGGCGTTATTTGTGCTGTGTTGTACTGTTATTTATTTTAAAAAATCTCGTGAAATTCTTAAAGATAACACCACATTTGAGCCAAAAAAAAAAACCTAGAGTTCGGGTTTTAAGGTTAAAATGGCGTAGAACCACTAACTTATACTATTCCTTGCCCAGGTCTAACACTCACGTCTACATACAACGAAGTTTTGAGCTTCGCACCTGCGCACACATGGCCGCAGTCAGAAGTATTATAATATTTCACTTCACGCATGGCCGTCTGCTCGCTTCGGGGGCCCAACCAAACAAAACTAACCCAAATTTAAAAAAGGAAACAAACACAACCTTAAAAAAAAAAATAAAAAATGTCTCGCCACCGACGGGAATCGAACGCGGGCCACGCGTCTTGTGATAAGCAGGCTACGCGTATCACAAGCACAGGACCTAACCACCGCACTAACAAACCTGTTGAAAGCAATTCACTGGGCTGTAAAGACAGGGGTAATTCTGATACATTCGGCCAACGTCGCGTCGCGTCGTGTGGAATCGGGAACACAAGGCCTAGAAATTTGGTGTACCTAGATGCTAATAGGTCAAACGTGGATATAATTACATTTTGGGAACCGACGCGTGCAAGGTTGCCAAACGTTGCACATTTTCTTATTAAAACAAAGTGATAAGTTATCGAATCTAACGACTTCTTCGGGTAGTTTCGGTTAATTTTTATTGGACGGCAATGCATGGCGAAATAATTGACGAATACACACACGCAAACGAATAGTATATTCCTTTCATAAATCAATATGCATTTGCATTCATTCATCTGAATAAGAAAAAGAGGCAGCACCCCATGTGCACTATTTTTTACCAATGAATTTTACTACCTTTTTAAACGATGACACGAAATTGCAGTAAACATCTTCAGAATAAATTTGGCAACAGTGTGTCTGTTCATGTCTGAAACATTGACGTTTTGGCCATAGTGCCACATGACAGGGCACAACTCGACACATACTTATTAATCCCCGCTGACCGCTGCCAATATAAAGAATAAAGTAGCACAAGTCAGCACAAATTGAGCACAATTATCCAGCACAGCAAAAATTTTAAAAATATATATGGGGGAGGGGGGGCTAACTTTTTTTGGAAAACGGGTTGCTATATCTACGGAATCTTTAAACGTCAGCACAACAAAAAAAGTCAAAAAAATCAAAATGGCGGGGCTCACTTTGTGGACATTTATAGGGTGAATCTGTTTCTACGTATGTAGTATGCAGGTGTAGATAGTGCTTTTATTTTTTGCTGATTTTCGAAGTGAAACTTCTTTAACGAGGGTAGTCAGAAAAAATGAAACGCTTATCAAAGTTGAAACGGTTATCAAAGTGAAACGACCCTTCAATTAGCATATTCCAGTATAGCTGGAGGGTTGAAATTTTCAGGACATGGAGCCGGGGTAAAATGAGGATCCTGGACGAAAACGTAAAAAATGTTCGGAAAGTTAATAAAAGTATTATAAAACCAACTAAGAAATAAAATAATAAAAAAAGAAAAACATAATAACAAAAAGTTAGAAAAACGATGTTCTCGGCAAAAAAAGGTGAAAAGGAAGAAAAAATTAAAAAAAAACTGTCGAAACGGGGGCAACAGTTGAGAAAAAAAAATCTAAAAAAACTCTCAATTCCTAATAGCTCTTTCAGAAGTTTCACTTTAGTTGTGTGCTTATAAAGGTGAGGCACATAATTTTTTTATTTAGGCATCGTCTTTTGTGCTATTACCTCCATGGCTATACTGGTTTTAGCTGTTTGTTGTTTTGGAGTAAATAAAGCATATCTATCTCTCGATCTATCTTCGATATTTACCAGTAGAGATTTAAGTGTAATTATGAAAAAATGGCTTTATTAGAGTATTTCGTATCGGAAAACCTTGAAGTAGCTAACGTAAATGCGGAACCAACTTTTGTAAATCGGGTTCGTCAGGAGATTATCGATATTACAGTGGTAACTCGAGCATTTGCGGAAAAGGTAGTCAATTGGAGGGTAAGTAGGGACATAATTATGTCCGATCATAGAATGATCCGATTCGAAATTAAATCGGATAAGATGGAGAAGCCACTGAAAAGAATTCCGAGGGCAACAGACTGGAACAAATTTAGGGAAAGTCTGGTAATGTCCATGGGAACTTTAGGGCAGGCTATTTCATCAAAACAAGTTCTAGAAATTGAGGTGGTAAAGCTAAACAGTATAATCATCGACTCTTATGAACAAGCGTGCCCACTTAAGAAAGCGAGCGCCAAGAGGCTGCCTTGGTGGAGTGATACTCTGGACCGTCTTAAAAAAGACGTAAGAAGATCACACCGCCACGCTTTCAGGGAAGGGCGGCAGGAGCTCTGGAAGCCAGAAGGAAATTTAAAATCGAGGTCCGACGCAGCAAGAGAGACAGCTGGAGGAAATTCTGTGGAGAGATGGAGTCTCTCTCGGACTCAGCGCGTCTGCTTAAGCTGCTGGGCTCGGAAAGACAAAAAGAGATTGGCTCTCTGAAAACAGGCGAACAATGGACGGCGAACAGAGAGGAAACGATAGAGCTTCTTCTAAAAACCCACTTCCCCGGAGAGGTACAGACTACCAACTGGGACGAGGAACCAGAGCCAGAGATGGACTGGAACCTTGCCCGCAGTGTGGTGACTGAGGAATCCATAACTTGGGCAGTGGGGGAGTTCAGTCCATATAAGGCAGGAGGGCCGGATGGAATTATACCCATGATGCTGCAGGCGGGCCTTGACACGTTACTCCTTTACTTAAAGAGAGTATTCGAGGCCAGCATAGCACTAGGGTACGTTCCACAGGCTTGGAGAGCAGCGGATGTCGTCTTCATCCCCAAGGCAGGGAAGAAAGATTATTCCCATCCCAAGTCCTTTAGGCCTATAAGTCTAACTTCATTTTTAATGAAGACAATGGAAAATATGATTGACAAGTTCATCATGGAAGAGATCCTAACTGATTCTCCTCTACATGATAATCAGCACGCCTACAGAAGGGGGAAGTCGACTGAAACGGCTCTCCATTCTGTAATTAGAAGGGCTGAAAAGGCAATAGAAAACAAAGAAATGGCGCTAGCGCTCTTCTTTGACGTAGAAGGAGCTTTCGATAAGGCTAAAACGAAAACTATCTGTCAAGCCCTCCAGGCCAAGATAACACCAGTTCATTTGGCCAAGTGGGTAAAAACGGCACTGGAAGACCGAAAGATCAGCGCCACGCTGGGAGAAGTTCGCGTCGAAGCCGGGGTAAGAGGGGGTTGCCCACAAGGCAGCTGCCTCTCGCCACATTGTGGTGCCTGGTGATGGACAGCCTCCTGAGAAGGATAAATCTTGAGGGATTCTACGCACAAGCATATGCTGACGACGGGCTAGTAATGATCACGGGCAAGTTCGTGAGAACGGTCTGCGAGCGTATGCAGGTGGCATGTCGGATAGTTCAAGGTTGGTGTGAGGAGAATGGTCTCTCAGTAAACCCAGGGAAGACCGAACTCATTCTCTTCACAGGGAAACGAAATCTAACAGGTTTTATACATCCCATACTCTACCAGACGAGACTGAGCCTAAGTCAACAAGTCAAATATTTGGGAGTTATTTTAGACAGCAAATTGACGTGGAAAGCACACGTTGAACAGGTGGTGAATAAGACAACCGCGATTATGTGGCAACTAAGGAGAACGGTAGGTAGGAAGTGGGGTTTAAAACCTTACATCCTCCAGTGGCTGTACACTGCTATGATAAGACCGAGGATTTCCTATGGATCCGTAGTCTGGTGGCCAGCGGTGGCCAGAGCCACTAATGCCCAGAAACTGGCCAGACTGCAAAGGCTGGCTTGTTTGGGTATTACCGGAGCATTGAGAACAACTCCCGGAGCAGCACTGAACATCATCCTGGGGCTGCCGGACCTCCCGATCTGGATTGAGAGAGAGGCAATGGCGGCGCACAAAAGGATGATCGACAGCGGCCTATGGCGAACGGACTACACAGGGAAAGGCCATACGACTATTGCCGCCAAAATGAGTAGGGATCTACCCATCATTGCGACCAAAGGCAATATTCCAGATGGCAGATTAAGACTGAGAAAAAATTTCCAAGTGGAATTTCCATCAAGGGAAGAGTGGCTATCAGGCCAGGTACGTACGCCGAGCGGCGTACACGCATGGTACACTGACGGCTCATGGATGGCTAATACACAGTCATCCGGAGCCGGTGTATACCTAGACAACACTAAATCAGGAGAAAGCACTTCGCTGGGGAGATATGCCACTGTTTTCCAGGCGGAGGTGTTTGCTATTTTGAAAGTAGCAACCAAGGTGGAGGTAACAGAAGGTGTAGAGAGTATATATATTTACTCGGACAGTCAAGCCGCTCTCAGGGCGATCCAAAGACCCAGGGCAAGCTGTAAGCTAGTTCAGGAATGTAGAGACGCCCTAGATAGATTGGCTGTGCGCAAGGAAGTAAGACTCAGATGGGTTCCAGGGCACAGTGGCATCGAGGGCAACGAAGAGGCCGATGAATTGGCAAGACAAGGCTCAATGAGCCACTTCGTCGGTCCAGAAACTGGTCTGGGCTTAAGTAAAAGGCAAATCTCTCAGGAACTAAATAACTGGGCCTGGAACAAGACAAAGCACAATTGGAGAGGAAAAGGAGGATGCAGACAAGCCAAGGAAATGATTCTAAATCCTGACGGATCCAGAGCAAGGCGACTGCTAAAAAAGAGCCGAGAGGACATCAGGAACTTGGTAGGTATTCTGACTGGGTATGGAAGCCTAAACAGACATCTGCACCTTATCGGCGTGAGGGACAGCCCACTCTGCCCGAACTGCGGGACAGGGGAGGAGTCCTCATACCACTATATAGGAATTTGTGATAGGTGGAGTCGCCTAAGGAGGAAGATACTGGGAGCACCAACACTTGCTCGGGAAGATCTAAAGGATCTAGACTGGGAGGACGTCCTCACCTTTATCAAGGCCGTTTCAGTGCGGGCCGGGTGTTGGAAGTAGCTAGGTAGGGGAGGGCGGATCGGGGATGGTGAAAAGAGACTTATAGGCCTACTTACCGGGCTTCGGCCCCCCACCCTTACTACTACTACTACATATAATTTAGAACAAAACTATTATACAAAAAAACTTTCTGCGAGGAAACACTCAGCTCCAGCGATCTTATAACAGAAATCCTTTATTTAGTAATAATACTAACTGGCAATCTACAAAAAACTTATTACTATTAAAATTATAAAACCCTGAAACACATTAGAATAAAAGAAAAAAAATACAAAAGAAAGAAAGAAAGAAAAAAAAACACTGAAGCAATAGTTAAGAAAATGTGTTCAGTGTTGTTTTTCTGCCTTTCTTTTGTATTTTTTTTATTGTGATGTGTTTCAGGGTTCTATAATGTAACATTTTAGTAGCAATAAGTCGTGTAAATTGTAAATTAGTCATATTACTAAATAAAGCAGGTGTTAAAATGTGCAAAGCATAGCACCTTAAATGACTATATCCCTTAACCCCAGTGGTGTACCCTGTAAACCCAAGTAATGCCTTTTTAATGCCCTTTTAAATAAATCAATTTGCTTTTGATTGATTTTAACATTAAAGGAAGCTGATTATAATTTTTATTGCCGTTATAAAATAACGACCTCTATGATTGTGAACTAAATACCTGCTGTTTTAAAAATAATTTCTTGTTTGTCTTGCTATGACAAGTAATGTCCCACAAATAGCCACTCAGAATGTCTCTAATGGATCAGGTTCTTCTGCACTAAATAATGAAAACATCATTCATAGTTTTAAAATAAAAGGCTTACGTCTTACGTTACGGCCATTCTGAGCGCGAGATATGGGGAAAATCTATGAATATACTACTACAACAGTGTTTGTCCACAATACCGAAACATAATTTTTGCACTCGATGCGCGTTTCGCTTCATCAGGACATGATTAAGTTTCATCATCCCCTGATCAGGCTAAGATGGTTAGCGAAACGTGCGTCGAGCACAAAAATTATTTTTCGGTATTGTGGATAAAACTCTTTGTAGTGCATTTTGCCGAAGATTCCAAACCCCAATTTAATCTATGAATATAATTTATTTTAAATGATATTTTCTTAATAATATAATTTGCATGTGCTTTAAAACTCAACTCTTTATCTATAATGACTCCCCATGTATCTACATTTATCCACCATTTCCACCTCGATTTCCACCCGCTCTATCAAACCTTTCAATTCATAATATGCTCTATATTCTTTAGCTTTACTAATTATCATATATTTTGTCTTCTTGACATTAATCTTCAATTTATTTACACAGGGCCCTTGCAGATTTTTTTTTAAAGTGTATCCTGTAATCCCAGTCTACTTCTTGCACTATTTTACTGATCCTTATATAGTCATTATGTTTTCATCTACTTTCCACTTGAACAGTTTCTTTAACTCTATCATTGTGCATATATAACATTATAATACTGTGCACCGTTATTTTAGGGGCATCCAAATTTTTTGTAGTAAATAATTCGTTTTTAGTATAACAGTGTCCCCAAAATTCGTTGGATGTGTCTTTTCATTAATTATATTTGCGCATCCAGCAATCTTAAGTATATCAGAGTGATTCACAACAAACATTTTCATCACGCCAGTCCAACAAAAAAAATTAGAAACACATATACAGGCATGCACTTAAAAAAACTTTATTTTCATAAACTAATCTTACAGGACAGGCCACCAACCAGTATATCATCTTAAACTACTACTTATATAAATAGTAAATAATTACTATGCTCTCGATATAATAAGAAGCTAATGGCGACAGTAACAATTACATTCTTCTGATTGCTATTAACATTGTTGTAATCAACATAATGGGGCTCAGTCGGTGACTCCTTATGTTTATCATCATGGGAAACTACATTTAATTTTTGACTTTACGCTTCATAAAAAGAAATGATTTATAAAAAAATAGTACTGGAATTGCATCATGATATAGAATGCACCTTCTTAATTAAATTACTTTACTAAAATTACTCTAATTTCAAGCCTTAAAGCTAAAAATGTTTTTTGCACCTATCTAATAAAATAATTTAATCTTCTTCTATTTTCTTTATAAATTCTGTGGTTCTATTATTTCTGGTTTGCTTCCCCAATATTAACTTTGTCTGATCTAGGCTTTCACTCAGCTTAAGCCGGGCTCCCATTCTCGTGTATTTGGCAAAATATTTGTCAATTGCCCATATTTACCAAGTAGTGGAAGTGGTATACTCGGCCAATATTTGTACAATTATTGGCCACTGGCGAAGTCCCGGCGGTTGTCGGTAAAAATTATGCGAGTCAAAGTGATTTCAATTATTTGCGTATTTGACGGGTGCATACTTGTTGATGCACTCTCACTACTTGCCTGTTTGTCCCGCAAATATTTCGGCAGTTGGTACTGTTATTCTGTTTTTGACTTCGGTCGCGTGTGCACGTGGTGAGAGTTTTTTTCAAAATGGAGTGGTCTCAAGCTGTTTCTGCTTTTGGTCGATCAGGATAGTGGTAATAACTGTCTCGACTTTTGTTCAAAGAGTTCATCCACCACCTTCTTCTTCTTTTTGCTTTCTGCGCTTTTTTTTCTCCTCATCACAATATAGCTGCCAGCTGCTAACCCAAACTAACCCAAACTACCACAAACGGTGCAGCTGCAGCGGCGCGACTATCCATAATTGCTTAATTGCCAAGTACACAAGTATTGGGGTACTTGTCAAATACAGGAGTAATGGGAGCGCTGCACTGGTCAAATTGACTTCGGAACTTGATGTACTTGCCATGTATGCCCAAGTACGCAAATATTTGCGTAATTGCCAAATACACGAGAATGGGAGCCCGACTTTAAACCATTAAGACTGGCCATTTTGAAAACATCTTGTGAGTATACTACAAATCAATCCAGGAATTATTTTATTGCTGACAACCTGCCAAACGCAGTAAAATGTAAGCCAATATAATGTTACGTTTTTCCCGTGGGTTCTGAACGAAATAACACCTTTTACTATTTTAAACTAATACTCTCTTTATTCTTTATTACTCTATACAATTAAACGCACTAAACTATTCTTAACTTTACAACTAATAGCTCTTTACAATTCAACACTCAATGATTAAATCTCTCAACACGCTTTCTGCCTGCTACTTATATACAATCTATCACGAATACTCCGGAAGAAGCGAGGCCACTCTATAATATTCTCGACCAAGGCATCGAGAGAATTCCACAATTCCTGAATCTTCGCGAGCGGGCGGCGGTGACTCATACGTATAGACGCGACAAGGCTAGTTCTATAGGGTAGCACAAAAACATTCGGATGGTTGCTAGCCGTGACATTGCCTCCTTCTTAAGTCTGATCGTCCCGATCAGCTACTTAATGTCTGTGATATGCGTTCAGCCTGTCGAGGTGGACAACTTTCAGTTTGCACAAAAACATTCGGATGGTTGCTAGCCGTGACATTGCCTCCTTCTTAAGTCTGATCGTCCCGATCAGCTACTTCCTGTCTGTGATATGCGTTCAGCCTGCCGAGGTGGACAACTTTCAGTTTGCTTCTGGGGCTGCCCTTCCCATACTGCTGGAGTTAGCTTGGGAGATCTTCCTTTCTTCCTCTGCGGATTATATAACCAGACTTTATCGTTCATCTGAAATCCCATAGAATTAGCTTTGAGATCGTGTCTTCATTCGGTCACTGCCGAGACGTTCAAACGGTAGTCCCACATCATTATGTTTCATCTTCCCACTAGATCTTGTCGGGGGTCATTGACTTGAGGCACAGGTGGAACACTGACGGCACCATGATTTCACATCCTGGCCTGGCAGTAGATGACCCAGTAAAATCTGTCGCGGATCTTGTTCTGGACCTCCGATACCCTCTTCCTTGGTACCACTAACTGCGTCTTCACTACTTTTCCATCGGCGCTTTCCCAGGCTCGTTTAAGGAGTACATTTTCAACAACTGACAACTTCTGCTTGTAGATTCTTCATTTCTTTCTGTACGTCTCCTACTTCTCTTTGTACATTTCCAACTTTTTTTTGTGCATTTCTAACTTCTTTTTGTACAGTTCCAACTTCTTTTTGTACAGTTACAACTTCTTTTTGTATATTGTTTACTTCTTTTTCAAATTTCTCATTTTATTCTTCGTTGAGAATCGAATGCACGCCAGAATCGAATACTTCGATTATTTGTATTCGAATAGTTTATGTAATTTATTAAAACACTTGTTTTTGATTTTCACAATTTTGGTCTATTAAAACTTCATGACAATTGTTTCGGTACACAGTCCCTTCTTCGGATGATGAGTAATTTAAACTAAATATTATAATGCTAGAAAACTACCTGCTTATAACCATAAGTGGGTGGATCCATCTAAGGGTTTAAGAGGGGAGAATTGTTTAGGTCAGTTTGATCATTCAATAGTAAATCGGTCTTTTCAAGTTTGTTAATTTCTATGGTTTCTAATAAATTGAGTTTTTTACTTTTATTTTGAATGAATGAAGTTTTAATAGACCAAAATTGTGAAAATCAAAAACAAGTGCTTTAATAAATTACATGGTAATGGATTTTCATCAAGTAACAGTCAACTCAATCAAGTTTTCGATTAGTCCCTTCACTAATCCTGGCAGTAGTAGTAGTAACAGTAGAGTAGAACTTCTTTTTGTACAGTTCCAACTTCTTTTTGTACAGTTACAACTTCTTTTTGTATATTGTTTACTTCTTTTTCAAATTTCTCATTTTGCCAGTCCAATATTTTCTGTAATTTTCTTTGCTCGCCTACAATTACATCCAGCATACATTTCTGAAGCTGTTCCTGTTCTGCTTGCCTTCTACGTTCATCCTCTTCCCGTTCCGCTTGCCTTTTATCTTCTTGATCTTGAAAAATTTTCTGAAGCCGGTCCTGTTATATTTGCCGTTTATCTTCTTGGTCTTGTAAAATTTTCTGAAGCCGATCTTGTTCTATTTGCCTTTTATCTTCTTGATCTTGTAAAATTTTCTGAAGCCGGTCCTGTTCTATTTGCTTCTTACGTTCCTCCTCTTCACGAGCCACTTGCCTTCTACGTTCATCCTCTTCCCGATCCGCTCGCCTCTCAGCATTTAAATTATTCATGAAATCGGCCAACATTTTATTAATTTGCTCCATTTCTGCCGTTTGTTGCCTCGTATTGACCAGAGAATATTATAAAATTTCCACAGAATCCACCAATCAAAACGGTTTGTTGACGTACTTGTACCCTCCTCTCCTCGAAGAATACTTCACAAGTGCGGTCCCTTAACAATCCAACTTCTGACACCAAATGTTACGTTTCTCCCGTGGGTTCTGCACGAAATTACAACTTTTACTATTTTAAACTAATACTCTCTTTATTAAAACTAAAACGGGGTTTTATCCATAATACCGAACCATAATTATTGCACTCGGCGCGCATTTCGCTAACCATGCATCATCAGGAGATGAACAATTTTAATCATCTCTTGATGATTAATACCGAACCATAATTATTGCACTCGGCGCGCATTTCGCTAACCATGCATCATCAGGAGATGAACAATTTTAATCATCTCTTGATGATGCTAACATGGTTAGTGAAACGCGCAATAATTCTGTTTCGATATTGTGGATAAAAACCCGTTTTAGAGCATTTTGCCGAAGGTTCCAAACCCCAACATACTATCTTTATTCTTTATCATTCTATATAATTAAACGCACTAAATTACTCTTAACTTTACAACTAATAGCTCTTTACAATTCAACACTCAATGATTAACTCCCTCAACACGCTTTCTGCCTACTACTTATATACAATCTACAATCTATCACGAAATCACGAATACTCCGAAAGAAGCGAGGCCACTCTATATGATTCTCGACCAGGGTATCGAGAATTCCACAGTTCCTGAATCTTCTACATAGACCTGACAAGGCTAGTTCTATAGGGTAGCACAAAAACATTCGGATGGTTGCTAGCCGTGACAATAATATATGGGTGATAAGCACAAAAACCAATTTTCATGGTAAGTGTGCTCAACAATACAAAATAAAATCTTAATACCTTGAGAATATGATACATGACAACAAAAAGCTTTTAATCACGATGATATGCTACCTATCTACTTCCGAGACACGTTCTCGTAACAAAGTACGTTCTATAGAAGCCACCACGAAGTAAAAATATGTGACAACGGACCCTAATCCTATGAAATGAATTCAACATTAGAAATAAGAAAGACAACCAATTTATTAAGAAATGCCACAGAATGAAAAGAAAGAAACGGGCACCAGATAAGAAAAAATTAAAGAAGAAAAACTTCAAGAAAAAAACAAGAGATCCACTCAATTCAGACTAAAGATAATTAACAATCTAAAATCAACAACACCCCGATCAGAAAGTGTGGCGGCAACTCAGACTAAACAACACCGAAGTCACCAACATTATTTCCAGCTACACTTTATGTTTCCTCTCAAATAATAAAATTAAATATCGCTCAAAATTAAAGAAAATAGTCTTCTAAATTATTTATTTATTTATCTCTATTTTGCAAACAAGATCATATATAAAACGAAAAAGCAACATTACAAAAGCTTTAAGATAAGTAAGAATTATAAAGTACAAGTTAAAAACTATCACAAATTAAAGCAATTGTAATGATATAGATTAAGGAAAAATATTTAAAATTTACACATTAGAGAATCATAGATAGATTAAAATTAAAAATTAAAAGAGTAAACGCATTTCTCATTCGCAAAGGTAGAGACTACCTTCTGGCAGGAACGTCAAACTTGTGAGAGCAGTTTGATTACGGGGCGCCATTCCGAGTTGCCACGGGATGTGGCCCATCAAATCCCATCGTCCTCCCCCAGGCTGGAGAACACCGAAGTACAAA
This sequence comes from Pissodes strobi, assembly GCA_016904865.1. Lineage (NCBI taxonomy): Eukaryota > Metazoa > Arthropoda > Insecta > Coleoptera > Curculionidae > Pissodes > Pissodes strobi. Next base: position 27,950 of record MU182645.1, on the reverse strand, counting down.
GTCTGGAGCTGATCAATGACAGTTTGTGTGTATTAGCAAACAGAAACGTCAAACTGGTGAGAGCAGTTTGATTACGGGGAGTGACGACCTCGCCACTCCGAGTTGCCACGGAATGTGGCCCATCAAATCTCATCGTCCTCCCCCAGGTTGGAGAACACCGAAGTAAAAAGTCTGGAGCTGATCACTGGGGAGTGGCCCAACAAACCCCATTCTTACCCCTGTCAGACTAGGGACCACCAAAGGAATGAGTCTGAGGCCGATGCTTCCAGTGGAAACAGCCGTAGGTGGTAGATGCATAGGCCTACTCCCTACTCGCATCGTCCGGCGAAAGACCACCCCACCAGAACTGGTAAGTGCTAAGTGGTTTCTCCGAATCACGTTCCGCTTCCGCGCTGATGGTTCCGGGTTCCACAGTAGGAATATATGGACATGATGGTGCTCTCAGGATCAAAATATTCCGGAGGTAAACTCCCCGGCTAGTGAAGGGACTATTCGAATACAAATAATCGAAGTATTCGATTCTGGCTTGCATTCGAATGCATTCGATTCTCAACGAAGAATTCGAATACCAGAAATATTCGAATGCGCTAACAACGAATTAATCGTCCCTCGAATGCTGGTTGAATAGAAATTAAATATGAATCGGCACAATTCGCGTCAAATGCGCTTATAATATAACTTGTTCGAGTATGCTGGTCTGCCGTATGAGCAACAAATGATAGCGGGCTTTGTTTTGTATTATGGTGAACAATAATCGAAAACGCTATACTATAAAAAGTATAAAATAGAATAGTTTAATTACTGTGGTAGTTTTTTAATCGCTAATATTTGTAAACGATTTTGCTCTTATGCTTAAATGTATCAAGAATGAAGACTTCAAGATCAAACAATCCAAGAGATGGGGCATATGTTTGTTCCAATCTTCTGCTTTCAAAATCTCGTGTTGTTCCTCTCAAGAGGATAACCCGTCCTCGTCTTGAGCTTTGCGCAGCATTGCTTACTGCAAGGTTAATTGACATAGTTAAAAGGTAAATTGAAATATACATCGATAAAATATTATACTGGTCCGGCTCATCAATAGCTTTTAAGTTGGATAAAGGGTTGCCCAAGCAGGTGGAAAACGGCAAATAGAGTCACAAAAATTCAGAATTTAACTAACTCAGACGATTGGTTATATATTCTAGTCTAAGAATAATCCAGCCGACTGTTTATCCTGTTTATCTGTAAATTTGAATTCGAGAACGAGACTTCGAAATCACTCGAAATCTCGAGAGGTTGAATCGCTAATTGAAACATTTGGGATATCGCGACTAATAATTATCGCGACTATAATTCGATTCTTTGTATTCGAATAATCATTCGATTCTTAAAAGTATTCGAATGCAAGATATTCGATTCTAAAAATCATCCGATTTTCCCTTCACTATCCCCGGCCATTCGGATTCCCGGGCGCCGCTGGGTGGCCCTGGGAGTTCTTCATTCCGCATTTCACAGACAGCAAAGATACCGAACCAATTTAGAATAGATTTCTGCCTAAATACAAACATAAATTCGGTACACCAACATCTACAAGCAAATAGACCACACATACTAGCCCTTACAGAAACACAAGTATGTTCTACAACAACAACAGTAAACTACCCTTATCCTGGTTACGACTTACATACCCGATTTTAGTGAAGGGACTATTCGAATTCAAATAATCGAAGTATTCGATTCTGGCTTGCATTCGAATGCATTCGATTCTCAACGAAGAATTCGAATACCAGAAATATTCGAATGCGCTAACAACGAATTAATCGTCCCTCGAATGCTGGTTGAATCGAAATGAAATATGAATCGTCACAATTCGCGTCAAATGCGATTATAATATAACTTGTTCGATTATGCTGGTCTGCCGTATGAGCAATAAATGATAGCGGCGTTGACTGATTCTCAGCCAACGATAGGTTTTGTATTATGGTGAACAGTAATCGAAAACGCTATACTATAAAAAGTATAAAATAGAGTTACTTAATTACTGTGGTAGTTTTTAATTGTTGAATATTTTTCTTCTGTAGTAAACATATTATTAATATATTATAAACATACATATTTTTGCAATATGCAGATGATAAGGAGTTTTGGGAATTCAAATTTAATTTATTAAAAAGTGATGATTTTAGTAGGTCTTTAATAAACTTTTACATAATATCTAAACAATACAACATTAAACCAATATTTTATTTTTTAATCATGAATGCTTTCGCTAATGTTTGTAAAAAATTTTGCTCTTATGCTTAAATGTATCAAGAATACAGGCTTCAAGATCAAACAATTCAGAATCAGACAACTTGTAAATTTGAATTCGAGAACGGGACTTCGCAGTCACTCGAAATCTCGAGAGGTTGAAGCGCTAATTGAAACATTAGGGATATCGCGACTAATCCAAATAATTCGATTCTTTGTATTCGAATAATCATTCGATTCTTAAAAGTATTCGAATGCAAGATATTCGATTCTAAAAATCATCCGATTTTCCCTTCACTACCCGATTTAGACATAAGTTCGGAATATGCCTTTTTGTCCGAAGCGACCTTGCATGTCACCGCGAGGAAACACTCGAACCCAACAACCTTGACGTCATGTGGCTCAAGTTCACCGCCAAAGGGTTAACCAAGTTTATATGCTGTCTCTATGGCCCTCCGAGCGATAGAGCATACCAAAACTTTTTTACAACAATAGCTACCACTTTTGACTCAATACAGGTCGATCACTTGAACTGAACATCGGCACTTACCATTCTATTTCTTTCCTCCTCCACTTGAAGAATCAGCTCACTAAAATTCTTCAAAGAGGAACATATAGTGTATTCATCGTCGGTCTGGGTGCCTCCGATGGTTTCAAATGTGAATCCTCTCAGGCAACTGGCGAAAGACTTTTGGGCATCACCAAGTTCTGAAAAAATGAATGATTAATTATTAAAGGAACAATAGTGCTTCAAGAGTTCGTAATGAATAGCAAAGAAGATTTCCAGATAGGACAACCCTTAATAGTATGACAGTAATATATATTGTAAAACAGTTAAACGAGAAAAAACACTCAAGCAAAAAGTAAAAACAATGTGAAGAAACACTGAAGAAGACTTAAGTATCTTACTCTGAACTTTTGCCTTTATTACCACAATTATATTTATTTTTTAGAAAACCCTGAAAGTTCAATCCTCGAAGCAGCATTTTTTTAAATAAATCATGGCATAAAATATATTCAGTTCTTTCACATTATAAATATACGCCTTATACGCTTTTACCAGTTCAACAACTAATAATTAAAATAAATGGGACCGATTGGAATTTTGCCAATAAATACAACAAAGAGTAATAATAAATCAATTAAATTTATCAAACATAATTCTCATAAATATAATATATAATATACTTAATAAATATTCGGTTTGTTTAAAACATATAATAACTAGACTGTTCAAACAATTTTAATAATAAAATAACTTTCCCATGCGCTATAACATACGAAGGACCATTAGACTTTAGCTTCAAAAACCAAATTGCCTTGGCAAATGCAAAGCCAAATTTTGGGGCTTAGAAGTACATAAAATATTCAAAAGCCCTCAGCCTTTTACAAGCTTTCTCGATTTACAAAATAAAGGTCACAAAGAAAACAAAAATGATTTATCTATAATATACGGATGTCATAAATATTAAATAAACCTGAAAAGTCCACACTTCCGGACGTTTAAAAGGTTTAGTGAATAGCTAAAGAGTTGCAAGTGGATCGTTACTACTTAATAAATCTATCGAATATTTATGTACTGATGTAGCCTATTTTAATTTTCGCTCCGTATTGTTTGACTAATAATCGAAATGTATATACACTATGCGCAATTAATTGTATATCGATTGCAATGTAAAGTAAATGGGGAAAACCAGACGAGTAATGTCAACAAAATTCAAGAGCATATTCAGTCATATGTTCCAAACATGCTATTGATAACAACCATATAATAACAATTAAAGAAAATCCAAAACTAATAAAAAATATATTATTAAGAATGTGCATTATTTTTATTTATTTTGATTTTTTATATATATTTTTTAGGAGGACAGCTTCCCAATCTTTGTGATGGTTATGGAAGGAAATGATGATTTTAAGGTGTTTTGTCCTGACAAGTCCTGTATATTCGTTAGTTATTGGTTTAATTAGTCGTACAGCTTGTTAATGATTCAGTTAATATTGTATTTGTATTTGTACACGTGAGTGGGTCCAAATAGGACCCTCCACTGCGACCCTTGGTCTATTGTGGCTCACATCTGTGTTTTTCACTATGCCAGAGGCTCGATCCTTTTCAAGAAATCGAACAGCTTTCTGGGGTGGATAGTTTTCAAATCTGCAAGTGCATGTGATTTGAGTATTTCCAAAGACTGTTTGTCTGGTTCTTTCCATTGCTGGACAGTGGCATATAACATGCTCCATTGTTTCTTCGTCCTCCAAGCACAAGCGGCATTCCGTTTCTTCGGAGAGCCCTATCTTGCTCATGTGGCTTCTTAGCCGACAATGGCCAGTGTACATGCCAACTACAGCCTGTACCTGCTGCCGGCCAAGTTGAAGAAGCTGTCCGATTCTCACTCCTGATGGCAGATTCACCGCCAACTTTGAATGAGTTAGGCCTGGTAACTCTCTCCATTTATCTACAAATTGATTTTGTGTCCACCTGGAGAGGGCTTCTTTAGCTGTGTTATAAGCTATTCCCAGTACTGGTTCTGGTCCTATGAAGGCCGTTGCGGCCGCCTGCTTCGCAAGAGCATCAGCTTTTTCGTTGCCTTCATATCCTGTATGTCCAGGTATCCAGATCAGTGTAAGTTTGTTTTCTCTCCCTAGTTTGGTGAGTAGTTCCTGGTAGTTCCATACTGTCTTGGATGAACAACGGCTAGAATCAAGAGCTTTTAGAGCTGCTTGATTGTCCGAGAAAATTTTGATTGACTTGCCTTTCCAGTTTCTATCGATGAGCCACTGTGCAGTCATATCAATGGCCTTAACTTCAGCCTGAAAAATGGTTGCATGTTTGCCTAGGGAACATTTAAGCTCAACCTTATCATGTTTATTCCATGCAGTGGCTCCCGTACCATCATTGGTCTTGGAGCCGTCAGTGAACCAACTATTCTCTGTTCTTCTCAGATTTTCAGAGTCCTTCGCCCATTCGTTCCTCTCTGGTAGGAGGACGTCATAGGCATGGTAATAGGTGGTTTTGGTAGGCATAACATCTGATGGTAGACCCAACACACTGTCCTGCTCATTGGCATTTTCCAGCCTGTTGGGCACCATGATGATCGCCTGCGGATCGTTGATCACCGCCTGTGTCAATCTATACGTCGCCCATCTAGCCTCCTTCTCCAGCACTATTTGAAGAGGTGGCAGATTTAGAAGACACTCAAGCGCTGCCGTGGGTGTAGTGCCGAAAGCGGCACTAATTGCCAGACACGCTTGTCTTTGTAAGGTAGATAATTTGATTCTCGCGGAGCTCTGTAAGCTCTTAGAGTACCAAGCTACTGCCCCATATGTTATCATTGGTCTTATGACCGCGATATAGAGCCAGTGCATTTGTTTGGGATGTATGCCCCATGTTTTGCCGCAAATGCGTCTGCAGGTCCATAACGACAGTTTCGCTTTTGCGGCAATTTTATCCAGATGCGCATTCCAGTTAAGTGTTTTATCTAAGGTAATTCCCAGACACTTCACTGTATTCGCAAATGGGATAGTTCTCCTTTGAGTGAAGGTGGTCTTAGGTCTTCCAGCCTTTTCTTCCTTGTGAACGGTACTATAACTGTTTTGTGTGGGTTCACAGATAGTTGTTCCCTTTCACACCAGTCATAGACCACGGTTAGCACCTCTTGCAGATCCTCTGAAATAGTTCTTTGCAAGTTGCTTCTTATCAGTATTACTAGATCATCCGCGTATGCCAGCACCTCCACATCCCACAGCGAGAGGACCGCCAGCAGACCATCCATCAGGAGAGACCACAGAAGGGGCGACAAAACCCCGCCCTGCGGACATCCTCTAACAGCCCTGAATCTGTAGCTCTCCCCCTGTAGGGTTGTTGTGCCCACTCTGCAGTTTAACATACTTCCGATCCAGTTCCTTATTTGTGGTTCAACCCCTCTTTCAGCTAATGCTGTGTATAAGGAGTTTGGTAATGCATTATTGAATGCTCCTTCGATGTCTAAGAACACACCCATCGCGATAGTCTTGCTTTCTAACGCTTGTGTTATGTTCCCGACAAGGTTGTTTAGTGCTAGTTCTGTAGATTTGCCGGTCTGATACGCATATTGGTGAGTATTCAGTGGATACTCACCAAGTGCACCCGTTCTAATGTGCACGTCGAGTATCTTTTCCATGCATTTCAACAGAAAGGAGGTCAGACTTATTGGTCTCCATGAGTTAGGTGTTGATTCCCTACGTCCCATTTTTGGGATGTACACCACTCTGAATTTAGTCCAGCTGCTAGGTATATAATTACTCGCTAGGCTGGCTCTAAAAAGTTTGATTAAGAAACACCATTCTTAATCAAACTTTTTAGAGCCAGCCTACTTCCAGACCGTTCTGCAGCAGTGCTGGAAATATTCCGTCCTCACCACGTGATTTAAAAGGCTGAAACGATAGAATAGCACTTTTAATTGTTGATGCATTAATGATGTTCTTGGGGACAATCCAGTCGCCCGCTTTTGGCCGATTTGATCGGTCCCAAACAGGCCCCTCCTCATCATTATGCAAAATCCGACATCCCGGGAAATGAGTCCTAGCCAGAAGCTCCAGTTAATATACATTATCGTTGTTATTATTATTATTATACGTGAGAATCTGTCTTTATTTCTTTTTCGCGTGTTTTGGAATCCAATATTACACGTCGAATTTGCAATATTCTGTATAACGCCATTCGGAGATTAAATTAATATGTACAGGGTGGCTCGAATTCGTGTCTATGTATGGGGAACTCGAAAACCGTAAGAGATACAGTGTCGGTCAAATTAAGGCAAAATTGCGCATTTAGGTGCCTAGCAATATGCCGTTTAGAAAGTTTTAAAATTCCGAGTATTTCCGGAGATATCCGGAAAAAACCGAAATTTTGAAAATTTGTTTTATTTTTTTCCTGGGATTATTTAAAAACGGATTTCAAATTGAATTGCACTTTTGCATTGCCACTTTTTCCGCTCTATCTAATGATGGTATCCAGTTTGAAATCCGACGTTTCTTCTTAAAAGAATCATCATCAACTTTCTTTTTTTATATACGAACTTTAATTTTTTTTTATCGTTTTCAGATGGTAATGGCGTTATTAATATGACTATGTGTTTTTATTTTTTTTTAATTTTTTTTAATTTTTTTAAATTTTTATTATTTTTTTTTAATTATATATTTTGCATTGGCGTAATTTTAAATAATTTAAGGTAGTTACTTTTTAAATTTTTATATTCTATAAAAATATTTTATTTTGTTATTTGTATTTAGTGGAAAATTGGAGCGTATTAAAAATAAGAAATAGTAAAATTATTTCTTACGAGAATATTGCCATGAACTCATACTCAAACAAGTTGCTTACTGCAAAGATAAAATATTCCCAACTTTTAACCAATTGAAAATGTTATTTAATAGAGAACATCAACAATTTATAATCGTACTACGTGATACTATAGAAACTTTAATGGAAAAACACCTATTGGAATTTTGCTTATAAATAAAATGTACTAAGCAACTTGTTTGAGTAATAGTTCATGGCCATATTCTCGTAAAAAATATTTTTGCTATTTTTAATTTTTAATACGGAATCCAATTTTCCACTTAATGCAAAAAACAAATAAAATATTTTTAAAGAATATGAAAATTTCAAAAGTACCTACCTTAAATTATTTAAAATCACGCCAAAGCAAAATATATAAAATAAAAATAATAAAAAATAATAAAAATAAAAAAATAAAATAAAATAAAAATAAAACACATACTTATATTAACAACGCCAATACCATCTGAAAAACGATAAAAAAATTAAAGTTCGTATTTAAAAAAAGAAAGTTGATGATGATCCCTTGAAGACGAAACGTCGGATTTCAAAATGGATATCATCATTGGATAGAGCGGAAAAAGTGGCAATGCAAAAGTGCAAATAGATTTGAAATCCGTTTTTAAATAAGCCCAGGAAAAAAATAAAACGATTTTTCAAAATTTCGGTTTTTTCCGGATATCTCCGCAAATACTCGGGATTTTAAAACTTTCTAAACGGCATATTGTTAGGCACTTAAATGCGCAATTTTGCCTTAATTTGACCGACACTGTACCTCTTACGGTTTTCGAGTTCTCCATACATAGACACGAATTCGAGCCACCCTGTACAAGCACATTAATATAAACCACCTGTAGTTCCGCTTTTTTTTTATTTTGAATTTTTAGGCGCAATACCTTTACTTCAGAATTAGAAGAAACTGAGAGTGGGAAGAGGTTAAGTTAAAAATCCAAAATTAAGATCAAGACATCCAGAAAATTTACTACTAACAAATGCGAAGGCCAGAACGAGCTGTAGGTCCTTGCTCAAAATTTCGGAGAGGTAAGGGGGTCTATTTATAAAAGACTCCACTGAAGTCTGAAAATCCCCAAGTTGGAAAATGGAACTCGCTATGGCTTAGGGTTCGCACAAAAAAAAACCAATTTAAAGTAACAAAATCAGCGGAGGCCGCCAGAAATTTACTAATGAAATGAACGAACAATAAAATAAAAAAGGTAAGTCAAATCAGAATAATAAAAATAATAGATCAACACCATTCAAATTATGATTACATTATTATTATTATTATTATTATTCAATTATTAAACAAATAAACAATAATTAAGAGATACGTCGAATCAAGCTATAGGTAAATCAAATCGATTTAATTACTGAGCTTACTAATAAAACAAATAAATGATAAAACCAATATAGAAGCAAATCAAAACCGATTCAATAATCGAACAGTAATTATTAAAGGTTAGGTCAAATCAACTAAAAAGTATACCAAAACAATTCTATGTAAGTATTTTTATAATTGCGTCTTTCCTTTTGGGGCACCAATATTAAAAATAATGGAATGAAACAGATAGTGCGATGAATAGAAACAATAGAACAGTAATTCAATAAAAAAAAATTACTAAAGTCATACGAAATTAATTAAAAAGCTAAAGCGTTTGCCTATTATGGTATAAAGAAAATAAGTCACCCGTTAAGTAACAAGTAAATATATATGTAATTATTAATCATTAGCAGCCATGAATCAAGTAATCTAATAACATAATAAATATTAAATGAAATAAATACCAGGGTATGATCATACGCTGCTGTACACCTTTCAAGTCTAAAAACTAATTATATTCTGATACATTTCGTTCTAAAAAACACAACCGTGAAAATTTATAAGTACTAACCGAGAACGTGACTTAAAGCGCTAATGAAATTAGTCAATTATGATGGCGAAAAGAAATGCTTTAACTAATCTTGGGTAAAACTGAAATAATCGAATATTGAAGTTTTAATTTTTCTAAAACACTCAGGCAGCCGATGGTTTGAAATATTTGATCGATGCAGAGAATTGAAGGAATCTTGCTGGTTTGAACGATATATGCCATTAAGAAATAACGACTATAAGAGGAAATACTGAAATTGTGATAAGTAAAATCAAATTATACAATGTAATGATTCACACTACACCCAGAGCAATGTCAGGAATATCCCAATTTCTGGTTGGAGACATGTCTTGAATCACATCAAGCTCAATGCTCCACTTCCACAATGAAAGCACAACAAGAGTGAGGCCTTCGAAAATATTCCACCCGATAGTTTCGTCCTTTTGGGACTCATCAGAGAAAAGCGTGTGGGTTTTGGCCCACGAGATCCTAACTATCTATGAATCTTATTCATGCCCTGATGCATCTATCGGAATGAGGACGTTCATCAATCGTCACTCGAACACTGATGAATGTCTTCTTTCCGATAGGTGCATCAGGACATCAATAAGATTTACAGATAGTAAGGTTCTCATGGGCGAAAGCCCACACACGTTCCTCTGATGGGTCCCGAAAGGACGAAAATATCGAGTGGAATATTTTCGAAAGTCTCACTCTTGTTGTTGTGCTTTCATTGTGGACATGGAGCATTGAGCTTGACGTGATTCAAGCCATGTCTCCAACCAGGAAGTGGGATCTTTCTGACATTGCTCTGGGTGTAGTGTGAATCATTGCATTGCAATTTAATCCCCAGAGAAAACGGAATTAGCAGTATAATTCAATGCCGGTAGGGGTACTAGCCCTCGGAGTAGTTATTTCTGCTGATCCAATCTTTTCATATATATTGTCACGCAATGTTTTTATCCCGTGACGCCACGCCTTGATTGGCGTGCAGGAGGGTAGCTCAGATCCGGAATCGCTCTACGTCAGGTGAGAAGAGATGATAAAAAAGCACTTCGAATAAACATTAACAACGTATAGTGGTCAAACTTAACCACACAGAAGATAAGTTAACACGAAGCAATAAAAACAAAAATTTAATAAAGGATTGCCAGAACAAGATCGCAGGCAAAATTATCGGTACATTTAATTAATATAGAGCGCTGAAATATAAGAACTGTAGGTATCAATATCAATATATCCCAAGAGGTGGCCCCAGCCCCCGCGGGCCTTGCACTTAGGCCACCAATTGGGCCCGTTGTGCCCCCAGCCAGCAGTAGAGAACCTCCAGGATGTCCGAGCGACGCACTGAATCTGGCTCGATCGGTGTCGCGCCAAAGATTCTGCGTTTGCCCACGAGAAGGCAGAACATTCCGTAAGTCGATGGTATGGGGTCTCATCGTCCTCCATGTACCATCTACACTCTCCCTCCTCTGTAATTTTCAGCAGTCAGGAGCCGTCTAAGGCTACAGAAGCGTCCTGTGTAGAATCCTACCAGGGCCCTGCACTCCTTCCTAGGTAGGCACAACAACCCCCTGGTGAGACTCTTCGCGGGCCCATGTATCATGAGCCTTGTCTGTCTCATCCCCGGCCCGACCATCCGACCAGACCTCCAAAGCACTCTGGGCGATCCCCACACAGGGATCAGGCCCTAAGTATCCGCGTGCGGAGCCTTGTCTAGCTAAGGTGTCAGCGGCCTCGTTTCCCGGTACACCCGAGTGTTCCGGTACCCAGACCAGCGTAACCTTTTTATGCTTTGCAAGTTTAATCACCCAGCTTTTGCAGTCCCTTACCAACAAGGTGCGCGTGCGGACCGACTTCAGAGCCATGAGTGCGGCCTAACTGTTGAGCACAAGAAGATCCTCCCGCCACCGACATTGAGCCTTAACGACGCCCAGACCCCCATTATGATCAAAAAATTCCGCTTGGAAAACCGTCGCACAGTGGGGTGGATAATTCCCGCCGCAGGACTTCACAGTATGCACCAGCTCCGGACAGTGTTCCCATTCTGGACCCGTCTGTGAACCAGATTAGTCTATCCCAGGATCCCGTCCTTCACTTCATCCAATCCTCCTTCATAGGGAAGAGAATTTAGCCCCTCATGGAAGCCTATCTCAGGACCATCGCATTACCTAGCATAACCGGGATGGTTAGGTCCCCAGATAAGCCCCGTAATATATCACAATAACCATGGCAGGAGCCATTGTCTCTCCATAGAGAAACTGTAGGTATATAAACATTAACACAACTGACAAAATAACATTATGTGCATAAGTAAAACGGTCATTGAAACCAACATACCGCAAATACATGAAATGTACTTAGAGTATGCGGATGACACAATAGCTATAGCCGCCAGCCAAAAAGTTCTTCAATGGCGTTAGTGTCGTTGAGAAATGTGAGGAAGTTGCTAGAAGTGAACATTAAGAAAACCAAGGGGCCTGCAATGACCTGCTGACCGAAATCAATAACCCTTGTCTCCCAATTTAGATCAGAAAAATCTTTATCAGCAACTGAGACTTATCTGATCAGCGCAGACAGGAGCAGATTGCAACAATTAACCAAAATCTGGAGAAAGTTCCCTTGGAAGAAATTTGGTCCAGTTCAATGCAGCAAGGGTTGCCAAGAAAGCCAATACGGCGGGCCCTAATATCATTATGGCAGGATCGACCATTCCTTCATCCTCGCAACAGCAATATGTCCTGGCATGACCCAAGAAAGCCAATACGGCGGGCCCTAATATCATTATGGCAGGATCGACCATTCCTTCATCCTCGCAACAGCAATATGTCCTGGCATGACCACCTTGCTAACATCGCGAAATCAGCCTCGCAGAAGCTTGGTGCGCTATTTTGCAACAAAAAACTTTATATACAGCAGCAGATGCTCTGGCTCTACAAAGCGCAAATAAGACCGTGCTGAGAATATTGCTCACACATTTGGGGTGCCGCACCTAAGCATACCCTAAATCTACTGCATTCGATTCAGAGAAGAGAGCTGTGCGTCTCGTCTGCGACCCGGAGTTGACCCGGGCTCTGGATAGTCTGGAACACCGCAAACATGTGGCCGAGATATCCCTGTTTTACAGACATTTTCACGGAATCTGGTTCCCTCTAATTACAACCCACAATTAGTCAGGAACCGTGTCAATCAAGATCTTTGCACACACACCGCTCGTCGAGTTCCATAGGATCTCCCTTTAGTGTGTGTACCACTGCCATAAAAAATATATATAAGCAAATTACTCAATGTGACGGCCACTATCGCGGTTAGTGACACGAGACTTGAACAGGTTTTAAGGGTGCCAAGCAAATAAAAACAGGTCACGAGCAAGTGAGATCAGCTATCACAAAAATGAGCAAGGTGATATGCGGTAGAGAGAGACCTTAGACTACCCTTGCGACTACTCCGGTACTATTCTGTTCCACTACATACTACATGGACTATGCCCAATTATGACATGAAACGACTAACGGCGCGCGGCGTGAGAAATGTAGCGTTATGGGAGGCTTGTGTCATGGATAGAAAAGGTTCGTAATTCTGACGTATGTACTTGAAGATTTTATGCATCAAAAAATTTAAAATCTCCGGGTATGTCATGAGAGGGTAGAAATACAGATTGCTGCAAATCATCATATCTAGCTAAACTAGCGGTAAAACATTGCAGCTGAAGAACTTGCACGATTAATATGAAGTAAATACAAGCTTGCTATTCACACTGGTAGTCAATAAAATTCAATTAAGTAAGATGATAACCAACATTCTGCAAGCACAAGGTAGATGTAGAAGAAATGATCGTGTAGATGTTCCATGATGGTCACTACCACAAGCTTCGTCGCTTGTAAAACACACTCTCCACACCTTAGCGGAAATCAACAAGCCTTTGTCGGTGTTTAATAGTGATGGTTTTTGCGTGTTGTTGAATCTGTAGCTGACAACTAACAACCCCCTGATTAAAATATTACAATTCACTGCTCACTACATTGCTAGATATTAATATAAATGCATATCCTCAAATTATGGTCAAAATATATATCCTAAATTAAATATATAATTTGCTTGGTTCTACAAAATATCATTAGATTGGTTCCACGATTTGTTTCTTGGCAAGGCGTCGATGATTAGTGTCGTCTGATAAAGTTTATCTTGGGTTAAAATTTAATGTTGCGTATTCGCTAATTAAAATTATCGTGTAAGGAATACTTCTGTTATCTTTTTAATTTATTATACATTAATCTCATATGTAACATTTTTCTGTTTGGTTCAGTTGAGCTATTCTCAAACAAGCTAAACAATGTCAGGCTTGCCATTTTTTAAAATGCACTTTACATTTTATATTTACATTTTTGCATATAAGGCTAATTATTATTACGTAATGCTTTCGTATATCTCAACGAATGTTGGTTGGAAATTTTGGAACGAGATAATCCAACAGAATCAACAGATTACTCTCTAAGGCTTATCATGTATGTCTCCACGACAAGGACACATTTTTTTCAAGTTCTAGGTGTTCAACACTTCTGCATGTTGATGAAAATGTTTTTGGGCAGTCTAGCTAAACGACGTTTTTCTCTGCTGGCTTCAGTTTTAAGCTCGTAAATAGTTATAATCGATATCACCCGTACTTATTCTAGATGCCACAATAGTGCTAGATCCGATTTTTTTTTGCCTAGTCCTGTTCCTCCCATGCGGTATTTCCACACACTTGCACATCTTAAAAGTGTGCCCTTTCGACCATGACTTTTTTATGTTCGGCACACACACACAAAAGGAAAGACGTTACTCGGAAGTCCATTCCAGGCAGTCTTCCAGAAAAAGAAGTCCCGTAACAGCGACGTCCTAAGTGTTCTCAACTGAATCGTATGTTGATGAGCAGCTTGTGACTGATGCATGTTTCTGTTTGGCACAACTGTGGCCGGAATCATAAGTGCCAGCTCGTTCCGTAGTAGTATCGATAATACTGAGACAGGTCCGCCATTTCCTCCGATGTTCAAGGCTATCAAGGTCTTTAGGCAACTCTGGGTCATCAACAAGACGGACTTCTCTCTTCTGTATGGAGTCCAATATCTGGAGCAAGTGTTTGAGTGCCGAGCTCCACACAATATTCCAGAGATGGTCTTACCTGGACCTTAGAGAGTAGTAAGAGCTGATGAGGTGTTTTTTTGCTCTATAGAGTGCTCCTAGCTTTTGTGCTGCTGTCTTGCATGGCGATTTGGGTGAAGTGATTACGCCAAGACATGTTGTTTTCTACGTTGACGTCCAGCAAGCTGATGGGTGAGGCCAGTCAGTGTTTGTCCTGTCATTGATAAGTCAGGTCCTGCGGTGTTTACTTTTGTTGAAACGGCAGCTGCTTGAGTCTTTCCTGCGTTAAACTGGCCATTGTTTTCCTCACCCCAGGTGCTGGTGAACAGAGTTAATACTTGTGTTGCAGAAGTACAATCGCAGTATATTTCCTGTCTCGGATGAATTCAGGTTTGATGGTCCCCCTCACGCCAGCCTCCACCCGGAGATCTGAATGGGAGGCTGTCTAACCTCCGAGGTATTTTGATCTGAATGCAATGTTTCTCCTTTTCCATCCTGAGAACCCAATCACAAAGACATGGTGACGAAACAGAGACTATTTTACGGCACCTAAACCAATGTGGTGGTATTTCACCGAGTGATGCGAGTGGACCTCATCTACTAAAGATAATAATAGAGTGGGAAAGACAGAGATCTCACTATTTCCATTTCTATCAAGTGGTCTAAACTCTGTAACATTCCGTTTTGGTCACTAACTGTAATCTGTTGTTAGTGAATTTCTAGTACGCCCCTGGTACTAATCCGATATTTAATTCGAACTCAGATCTCTCTGGCGCCTTCGTCATAACCTCTGTCGTTCCATGCTTCGTAGGTTGCGCAATGTGAAAGTACTGCGCGTTGTTTTCATTTTGCAGGCGCGCGACGACCCCTTCGTTTCTCGATCAGGTACGGCACTTTTCAGAAGCTGCCCTGTTGAGTTGTCGATTTATTTAAATCTAGTTTAATCCCAGGCATCCTAGTAGGATTTTATCGACAAACAACGTAGAAATTCCCGTATCAGCCATTTCGATTTGATTTCGTTAGTTTCTGGGTTTCGCGATTGATCCAATTAATCGTTTTCATTTATATCGGACCCGATTTAGTAGCTTAATTTGTCGGCGTGACGTCGACGATATTAATCAGAGATTAATCAAGGCTTTTGGGCTTTTAAATTTAAATGGATTAGTCATTATTATTTATTCACTGGGTCTTGCGATTGGCCTAATTAATCGTTTTCATTTTATTTCCGACGAAATGTAATGTAGATTTTCGATAATTAAGTAGTTTAATTTATGTGACCTGTCTGAAGCGGATTAGCAGCGGGTGTAAAATTTAACCATTGATTATTATGTTACCTTATCAAAGGCATCTATTGTCTACAGCAATAAGTTGCAACTAATGCCAAAAATGCTAATTTCATGGAACTTATTCTGTTACCGAAGTTAGAATTGATGCAACGGGGAATTATTGTTTTTATCTTTAATTTTAATAATTGATCGTGCAATTAACTTCTAGTGATTCGTGCGGGTAATTGATTTGAAGTATTGATTAGACACTAAACCGGGAAATGCGGTTGTTAATTGTTAGGTAATGCAGTTTTGTTTATTACTAGTTTTCATTGCTAAGGGGAGCCATCAGACTGCGTTATTGAATGCAGATTACGTCATATTTACGTTCATTGTTATCACCTTATTGAACTTTATTCTTGAATTATTAAAATAAAGGAAGAGTTATGCTTTCTATTTGATAATAATATTGGAAGGTCGTTCAGACCATTTATTTGTCAAATTTGTTTAGTATGATTTTTCATTAAAGTTTATTTTAGTGCTTTTTGTTCATTATGTGGACCATACTTGAACTCTTTTATCAATATGGTATGAATATTATCTGTACCAGACTTGGTACAATCTATTTAATTACATTTATTTATCTTCCTTTTTCGTACTATTGCTGTCATTTACTGTATTTAACGATTATGTACGATTATTTTGCTGTGCCGAACTCGGTCCAAATTCTTGGGCTGCATTTCCCCATCTTTCTAAATGCTGTAATGTTATTTTTAACGGATGGTGTCGGCTTCCCTTGGGCGAACTGAACCTTTTTAGTTTTCTGCATAATTAATATTAAGTTATAGTTGTAATACTTCGATTGCTTTAATATATTATTACGGTGGTGCTCTTTTTGTCATTTATTCTTTGTTTTCTTGTAACTTTTGGTTCAAAAAAGGAAAGGAAAAACCCTATCTCTTTATTCCGAAATTTGGAACTCTGATAAATTATTCTTTTGAAAGGCAGGTATATAATAGCAATCGATTCACATATTATTGTGACTCGTTACTAGGGAATGTTTCCATTCCTAGGGTCCTCCCACCCTGCGGGAATTTTGTAGTCCACCCACCTGGCTGGGATTCTGTAGTTCTTCCATTCGGTTAGAACAGTTGGAACTTTGTAGACCACTTACCCGGCTTGGTTTGTGTGATTCACTCTACCCACTGGTATGAACTAAGGGTCCGGGACAAGCCGTCCATGTTCACCTGACGGTGGAACTTCAGTAGCAGATAAGTGTTAGATAGTCGTAGTTTTAAATTACTGTTTTGAAATAACTGTCTCTTTTAAGTTACCCTTGTAAGTGACCACGATCCCGCGCGGTAGACAAAATTCAAGTTTTTTTTTCATTTTTTTTTATTTCTCCTATTTCTCTCCGGGGCACTTAGGCACTTAAGTGGTGCCTATGTCATCTTTATTTCTAGTCTATTATCTAAGTCTACAGTTGGACAACCACTGTTAAACTATATAATTTAAGAGTTATAATTTCATATTTATTAGATAGTTTTTTTCTTTTAGTTTAAACTGCCTACAATTGTCGGTGTTGTACCTTCAAATATATATAAATATTTTAGTATCACTAATTTCAATATAAATATTTTATCATCACTAGTCTTGGTGCCTATTTTGTTCTTTTTCGAATAAAAGAATAGTATCACATTTGTGGCGCGTTTTATTTGGTTCTACCACAGGCAGGGTTTTTTTTGTTTCTTTTACTTATCTTCGTATTGCTAGAGAATAGGTACCGGCTAGGTTTACCGTGGAGAGTGAGGGTCTTGCCGCAGGTTCCACGAATAACGCGGGGGATCTCCAGTTTGGTCCGTAACGACTCGGTGGCACCCAATGAACCTTTCTCCGGATTATTGAGCAGCGGGCAAATTGCGCGCTCACTTTACAGCTTACTACAAGGCCTTGCACTCCGACCTGCCGGGTAATTGTTTTAGCTGTGGATAGCTGGTCGAATTCGGTAAGTGTACATTAACCAATCTCGGTGGAACTCTTCATAGCTCCACGAGCACTTAATATATTTTTCTTTTCTCTTTTTTTATTAAATTATTACACAGAAAGCGCGTCGCAAATTCGCATGCAGTCGAGGTATGCAAAGTTGCATGCAAGTTACCCTGTGAAATCCAGGATTTACAGAAGGCTTGCTAATGACAATGCATTTGGTCTTCTTGGTGTTAAGGTTTAGATACTGATGACAAGCTGTTTCAATCTCTCAAGTGACCTTACAGTGATTCCCAAATCAAACTGCGCATGATCAAGCTGGGCAATTTAATCGGTGGGAGCTGGGAGCAAGACTGACACGGGTTAAGTTGTCGCATATGCAATTAAGTTATTTAAACTAAAACTCTCTAGGCGCTTACACTTTGTTCTGAGTAGGAAATGAAACTGAGACATCATGTAATACGTCACGGCTATGCTTACGTTAATAATTTTTAAATGTCTGCGAGTGCAAATTTGGAAAACTTGGAATTTGCAAAACATTTTACATTTTATTATCAATAAAACTTATTCAGGAAATAATCTAACTGTATACCACGCGACCTATAAATTTAAATGGATTGAACTAAACAAATATTTTTGCACCATTGTGCTTTTTGGTAAATAGGTTCATGCACAATAATTTCAAAATAAAAACGCTTGACCGCTTCGCAGTTTTGTGTTTTTATTTTTAAATTATTGTTAATTTAACTATTTTCCCAGCAAAATCATGCTCGAAATATGTTGGCTAGTTGAATCGAATAAACGTATAATTCTTGCGATATAATATATGAATAAATTCGGAAGAGCAATATTCACAAATATTTAATGATAATTCTCGACTTCCTTTTTTATATCAATTCTAAATACATAGGACAAACATCGTTAATTCTTATTATATATGTGAAGAATGACTTATCGCTCACCCATACCGGTAAGACATAAAATAATATTTTCAACGTCATATAATAAACTCTTATGGCAATGTATGTGCACCGGTCCTAAGCAAGCTTTAATATCCATCAAGGGGTATCCAATCTATTTTCTGTTTTGACATCATAGAACAAATTATAGGTACAATACATTCTTTTCTAGGGCCTCCAAATTATCTAATAGACATGATAAATTAAATTTCTTCTCGACAGTTAATCAATCACTGAAGCAGCTTGGAATTCTTAATTTACTATGATATATACATAATTTATTTAAAGCATTTGTTATGTAGGTATTGTCTTTATTAGTTTATGTCCAAAAAATTAACAAGAGGAGAAAAGCCACAAGTCTTGTTCTGTACCTAAATCACGATACTGTATTTGACATACAGAATGATCCACTATACAGTTTATATTAAATTTTTAATATTCTGAAGTAAGTACATATTGTCAAATTCCACGACAAGATTGAGAAAAAAAATACATTTGTTTCTTTATAATTATTAAAAAATAAATCCTGAGGTTAGTTTTGATTAACGATTGGAGTTTTAGTACCTATTCTGTTCAATGTTCTTCTGAGATTTATTTTTGCCATTGTTTCCTTTAATTCTTTTACTGCGGAGTAGATAAAGGAACCAAATCGACTTTGTGTTACTCAATAAGAGGTTTAGAAGAAATAGCTGCCTATCCCTCAAAACATATCCAGGAGCTGACATTGGATCAGATCACTGTCCCCTGGTTGGTGTATTTAAAGTGAAAATGAAGAAGGTTAACACTATGATGACTCCAAACTATGACCTTCGGAGACTCAAAATCCCAGCAATAGAGGAAGCAGCGGCAACAATGCTCAACGACAACATTCAACCAAATGAAAACAACAACGTCGATATGGAACTCAACAAATTAAAACAAGCAGTAGAAACAGTAAAGAAAGAAATATTGAAACCTGAAAAAATAAAGAAAAAATCTTGGATGACGACAGAAATATTAAACTTGATGGAAGAAAGAAGACAAAATAAAGGAAATCCAATGGAATATAAACGAATACAACGCATTATAAAACAGGAAATAAGGAGAGCGAAAGAAAAAGTACTAGAAAAATGTCGCGAGATCGAACACCATCAAAACGTGCACGATACTTCATTGTTCACAGGAAAGTCCGAGAAGTAACAGGGAAAGGCCACGAAAACAACTGTAAAGCCGTGGTCAACGAAGCAGGAGAAATCATCATTGACGCTGAGAAAAAGAAGGAGGCCTGGAAAACATATCTAGAGAATCTATTCCATGATGTAAGCAAAGAGCAAAAACCAGTTGTAGAAGAGGGACCGGAAATTCTGATAGACGAGGTGAGAGCCGCCATTTCGGAAATGAAGCCACGGAAAGAAGCTGGTCTGGACCAAATACAGACTGAATTCCTAAAGCTACTGAACGAAGATAAAATCAAATGGCTGACTAGAATATTCAACAACATCTACTTAACAGGAGAAATTCCAGCGGATTGGTGGAGGTCAGAATTTATCACACTGCCCAAAAAAGCAAGTGCCAAAACCTGCGCTGATTTTAGATCAATAAGTTTGATGAGTCATCTCTTAAAGCGGGTTCTCAAGATCATACACAAAAGAATATATAGACTTTGTGAGGAACAGATTTCACCGAATCAGTTTGAGTTTGTTAAAGCCGTCGGTACAAGAGAGGCTCTATTTGGTGTACAGGTGTTGTTTCAGAGATGTAGGGATGTCAGCTGTGATGTATATGCTTGCTTAATCGATTATCAAAAGGCGTTTGATCGAGTCCAACACGATAAAATGCTCGACGTACTGAAGCAAATAGGAATGACTCAAAGGGATTTAAACATAATTATAAACTTATATTGGAACCAGACGGCAGTTGTGAGAATTGATGGCAGTCACACAGAACAAATAAATATACTGCGAGGAGTGAGGCAAGGCTGTATTTTGTCACCCATCTTATTTAACGTGTACTCAGAATACATCTTTCGAGAAGCACTCGACAACATTGAGGAAGGAATCACTATAAACGGTACTAAACTTAATAACATAAGATATGCAGATGATACCATCATGATTGCAGGTAATCTTAAAGGATTACAAAGTTTGATGGATAGGGTGACCAGAATTAGCTCACAGTACGGGTTGGAAATGAGCATAAACAAAACCAAACTCCTCATAATAAGTAAAAGAAACATCGCGGAAGACAGTTTATACATCAATCACAGTAGAATACAAAGAGTAAGGCAGTACACATACTTGGGGACAATCATTAACGAGAGATGGGACAACTCTTAAGAAATACGATGTCGCATCGAGAAGGCCCGCTCTGTGTTTATTAAAATGAGCTCGCTTTTTAAAAGCCATAATCTATCCTTAGACATGAAGCTTAGACTCTTGCGCTGTTACGTTTTCTCGGTCCTTCTGTATGGCGTAGAAACCTGGACACTCACTAAAGAGACTACCAGGAGAATTGAAGTGTTCGAACTCTGGCTGTACAGGAGAATACTGAAAATATCTTGGGACACAAAAAATTACCAACACAGAAGTAATGCGACGGATGAAGAAAGAACCAGAACTGTTGGATACCGTAAAATGTCGGAAACTTCAGTATTTCGGCCACATAATGAGGAACCCAAATAGATACGGGCTGCTACAGGAAATCCTACAAGGCAAAATTAACAGCAGGAGAGCACCTGACCGAAGGAGAATATCTTGGTTGGCAAATCTTAGAACGTGGTTTGACAAATCATCAGCAGAACTTTTCCGAAATCAACAAAGTAAGAATAGCCATGCGGATAGGCACTTGAAGAAGAAGATAAAGGAATGTAGTCTAATGAGAATAAAGAAATGCAAATTGCCCAGTAATACAAATTTAAGCAATCTAAGAGTTTGTCTTAGAGGAGGGGAGGTTATCTCGCAAATATTACGTCATATCTGATTAAACTCAGTGGGTTGCCTCCTCCCCCAGAGTAATTTCCTGGTACGCCACTGAACGCCTTAATAGTTTACTTATTATTTAGAGACCCATCACAATAATCTGCCAATTTTAGATCGATAATGAAAACCCGGACGCGAGCGGGTCCATAAGCTCTTATAAATTATTAATGTAAGGCGCACAATTTAACTTGGAACTTATAAGATCAATATTAGCAGGACTCCAGCTTTAATATACTTTTAAGTATATGGCATGTATTAATATTTATACTTAATCTCTTTTGACGATGTTTAGTGTGTACCTGTCCTTCTTAGATTAAAAAAAAATCAGAGTCATCGTCCCCGCATAAATAAAAAATAAATAAAACTTCGTCATCCTATAATTGCACGGCAAGTATATAATTATTACAGACACATATTTCAAATACCAACAATATCTTTCTAATTTTGTTTAGCCTACTAACTGTCATAAAGAGAATATGTCAGCAATGTCTAATAGGTAGTTATAAACAGATGTTTATACATTATATAATCTAATACAATTTGAAATGGCTTGAAGTATGCCACATAAAATATCTATTAATAGTGCCTTTGAAATATTATGTTTTGGTTATTATTAAAACATTACTATTAATTCATATCTAATCAGCCAATAAAAGTTAATTTAAGTGTTCGAGGTATTATTCATATTATCATAAGTCTATGTAAATGCACAATCAGTCAATTTAAATTTAGTGTACATATCATATTTAAAATGAATAGAAATTGATCGAATAATAATTAACAAGTCTTTCTAACAAAATGTTACATAATATACAATATCTAACAACTAGGCCAAATGTCCATTTGTCGCCCAGGCCCTGGGTTATAACGTCAGATATTGATAGATAATCGCAAGTTAAATTTGAAAAAAATTAAGGATTGGCAACCGTGGATTAACCCACGCCTCACAAGATGTTGACGTCATCGTAAGGGTTCATTCATCCACTTGAACACTTGTATCTCTCTCCACATTGATTAAATCCCTCAAATGGAAATATGGAAATAAAAAGACTTTTTATGCCAGGGCGTATTTGCCTACATGTTCGGGGGCTTCGACGAAAACATATCCTTATGTTTTCGTCGAAGCCCTCAGCACCCGTTTTAATCCATTATAAGTACGGTAAGCTGGATTATCCAAATGTGCCATGAAGTTGACACTGTGGCGTCGGCGAGCTTATCTTTAAGAAATATTTTGACGATAAGAAGCAACGAGTTTTTTGAATAATAATTAAAAGAAATATATATTAAAATGAATTTTATTAGCACGAAGTGCTGTATTGCTTTAAATTCTTTGAGGGATTTAAGTTGCTGGAATTTATAGTGGATGCATAATAAATTAATGCAGATCTTGAACGATTAAACAACAATTATTAGAACCTGCATCTTAAAACTGTCAAATTGATTTATACGGGAAATCTCGGGTATCAACAGGTATCACTATAATCTTCACAATTGATGACACTTCGGCAGAGGCTTGCAACGTGATGTTTAGTTGGGCGTTAATTCGCTTTCAGACTTATGCTATGGGTTTCTTCGCTAGTCATTGTCAGTAAATTGTTGAATGTAGACACTAACTGAACCAGCAATTGAGCTAGGACTTCAATAAGGTCGTAGGGTTTCAAAAACAAGTTTCCAATCAATTGATGGTGATGGTTTTTTGAGTTTTGCATCCTATCTGGATGCAGCCTACTGGCAAATCTCAATAAGCAATGATTTAAAAAGTTTTACTGTTGACATTAAGTGTGGTTCCTGAATTTTGACGCTCTAAGAATTTCAGTTATGCCGAACTGAGTTGGCCAAATCAGAATAATTTCGGAACAGCCCAGACTGTCCCTTGATCTTAACTGAACGTATTCTTATTGGCTGTCGATTGCGTCAAAGCAGCCAATTCTTCTTATTTATCGTTGAGTGGCCCTCCTGGGGGATACCACGTAAAAACGCACGTCATATTGTACCTCCGTGGAAATTTATCACGCATTCAGGCAAATCGATCATGGGAACAGGAATTTACTTTCAGATTGGAATCAGCAGATCATTCTATTAACTTCTTAAAGTGCTTTCAACGAAGTCGTTAAACGCATACAATTTCTTATTTTTTTCCTCTACTCGCTGCATTTCTACTAGTATAACTGGACAGATTGACTCAATTGAGTATAATTTATGTCGAATTAATTTTCATATAATAATGCTAAAACCCTAGAGAATATTTATTTATTTTAAGAGGAGTAGTAATCCACTCTCCATAAATCTTTAAGCTAATCTCAAACCACCTAGAATTTGCTGCTTCGTTTTAGGTCAATCCATTTGAGTTCGCTCATTCTAAAACGGAAAAAACTTTCAAATAGGTTTCAATATTGCCCAATATCGCAAATCAGCCAAAAATTTTATTAAGTAACCTAATTTGCGTCAGTCAACGCAGAACTCTCATCTTCTGATTCTTTGAGTTTTTCATGAATGAATTATTCGGGTATATATTGTAACACATGTCAGGTACACCACACTATGAGAGAGTACTGGCCTTGAACAACGGCAGTCCCAATATACTTGTTCTTAAGAGACCAGCTATATATCGTGTGTTGCAATTAGACATCTGACTTTTTCTTCATGTATGCTGTTTACACACAGACGAGATCATTCATCCATTTTCTAAGCTCCAGAAAAAATCCAATCAATGAGGAATGAGTGTCCATATACTCATTCCTTGAGCCACGCAACCGAAAGGCCTATATGCTGCTACCTATAAGTTGGTCCTCTGAGCGTGTTCCTTCCTAAACTGGAAAATGAAAATAAATCCCTATCCATTTTTTTAAACAAAATTTTGTGATGATGGTTCTCATTTTTGGTTGCCCACTTTGATACAAATATGTTCTATCTTCTTCTTTTGGCGTCCCTTCTGCTGAGGGTTGGCGACCTGATGCACGAAATAGGGATCCTGAGCTTTTACCATCTCTCCGTCCAGGTGCCTCTGTCATCTTCGATTTTTTCCTCGATTTTTTCGTACATAATCACCTATGTTGGGGTTAGTTTGGGTTATTCGTACATAATCAGTTAAAAAAGCTATATTTTCCTTATATGAATCATGAATGAATTATTCTGGTATATAATTATTGTAAGGTATGCCAGGTACCATAATAGGGTAAAAAATCGAATTGATGTAGTAAAATCTGACCAAACGATTTCATCCAATCGCATGGGATATCGCAAGATTCCAGTGGAGATTCGGAAAGAATGCGAGATAATCTTGATGATATTCATACAAACTTGGTATTATTCATAGGATTTTAGAATAGCTTTTATGAACATATTTACTGTAGTTAATATTGAATGCGATAAGACCAGATGGCTGTTTAAGTTGTTGATATCGATAATACTTTGTAATAGCAAAATTATTATTAATTGTTTTACTATTAATATTCTAATACTTTAGGTGCAATAATTACCAGCTTTCTAACGCTGTTTTTAGTGCATAAAGCATTAGCTAAAGCTTAGAAATACTGCCAAAAGCGACACTAAAATGATTTTTTGTTTCTCAATACACTCAGAAAATCAAGCAAAAAGGTCCTTTTTAGGCAAATATTTACTAATTTGCTACAGTATATCAAATTAACGCATATCGATACTGTGACATTTTGATATCGATACGAGGACCTTTCCCACGTAGCAAAACCGCGCGGGTGCGTGTCTCGAGATCTGTATATCCATAAATACATGTTTATAAATGTGTCGCAACTTAAATTACTGACTTGAATTCTCTTTATGTGCGTCTGCTTCATTGACTTTTGGTTGCAGAAATTAAATTTATTATACATCCAAAGCGATCATTAAAAACTTTAAAATATGTTTCCGCCTGGCCCTCATCTAAATATTCTCCAAACGATGTACCAATGTTTAGTGATAAAATTACATGTGGCTTGTAGTATAATTAGGAAATACAGATTACGGTAAAAGATTAGCAACAATTGGAAAATGCGTAAAGAAATATAATATAACATAGAGTGTCTCAGCATTCGTGGCCAATATCTCCGATTCATATAGATAACGTCGTAGGTTCATATAATTTTTTTTCCTGCGGGCTCCCTCTACGGAGATATATGTACCCACCCTTAAATGACCCGCAAATAAGATGTAGCTATTGGCAAAGGAACAGAAGTGAATTTGTCGTATACAAGGCAACACTTTCCAGCAATAACAGAGAGGCCAAAGTCAAAATCCTGCGCTCCACAAAGAATGTCATACATGATTCCCTCATTCCAAGCCCATACATGAATCTTAAAGCTCTCTTCTGAAGAACAGACACAGAGTTGAATAAATACTGAGAACAGCTACCCAAAAATGCAATCCATATGTGAGATGGGACTCTATGAGGGAGAAATAAGCCATTCTCAAGGTGGTGGTGTCCGGGTGTTGAGAAAGAATTCTGAGGGCATAACACCCAGATGAAATCATTTTCGACAACACAAAAATATGACGCTGAAGCTTCAATCCATCATCAATCTGCAGTCCCAAAAACTTAATACAGGAATGATAGTTCACTGGCTCATTACTTAAACATATATTACTTAAAACACACTTAAAAGATAGGATATTAGTTTTTGAGAAGTTAAAAGGCAGTTTGTTGGAGTCACACCACTCCTTTACCTGGGCCAAATCAGTATTAATCATATCTCCCAACATATGAGCAGCATGAGCATGCCACCAGGATTGATGAGTCATCAGCAAAGAGTATCACTCTGCCAGTAATGTTCAAAGTAGCAAGATCATTAATGTAAATCAGAAACATAACTGGTCCAAGCACTGACCCCTGTGGCATAAAGTGTTCTGATATCTTAATATTTAAAAATACTGCTTGACAGCGATCAGACAAATAAGATCCCAACCACCTGAGAGAATACCGTCTAAAACCATACCGGTTGAGTTTATTCAACAATATTCCGTGATCTACACAGTCAACGGCTTTTCCGAGATCACAGAAAACCGCCACTGCCACCTGACCCTCATTCAAACTCACAGAGAGAGCCTCCAGCAGTCAGCAGTGCAAATTTTTAATCCCAAACTGCTGTAAACATAAAACGTCGATTCTGTCCAAAAACGATATCATTCTCTTCTTTACCAGTTTTTCAACTATTTTAGCCAAACTGGGTAATAAAATAATAGGCCTAAAATTAGATGGACACTTGATCTCATCCCCCTTATGCAAAGGAATAACCACAGCTAGCTTTAAAATATCTGGAAACTCCTCTTTGTAATATGAGTCATTAATAGCGTCCGCGACAATGTCTGATAAGCAGAATCAATCAGGTCTAGCAAGACTCTTACAGATAGCTGAACCCAACCTGACGATTTTTTATTTCCCTAAGTACCAGTTTTATTTCAACAATATCAGTAGGAGTAAAACAGATGTTTCCGAAACAGATTTATGTTTTAAATAATCCAAAGGATCTCTACTTGCATTAATCTTACTCGACAAATGTTGAGCAATGGAGCAGTAAAAAATTATTAAGTTACCCTGCGGACAAATCAGCAGCGCAATCCGAATAATGGCCCTTACCTCTAAGTCCATTCACCACTGACCATAACTCCCTCTGCCTATTTTTAGAATTCTGCAGTCTACCAGCAAAATGCTTCCTCTTTTGAACTTTATTTGGCAAGCCGTCGCGTCGCCCACACTAGTTCTATGATATCTACTACTTGAATCATGCTTAATCCAAAGTAATACTTTTCTATTCACATCATATAGGATTGATAAAACTTTCAGAATAAGTTTAACGAACAGAGAGGCATGACATGGAAGACCTTCTATTAATACAAACATAGCTGTTTATACAGACGAATCAATAACCGATGAAGGTTCAGGTGTCAGGCAGAAGAATCGCTGTCCAGGTTCTGTCAGGAAGAGGAGGAAACAGTAGTACACACATTTTGCCACTGCGAGGACTAAGGTTCCTTACGCTGAGAGAAGAAAAACCAAGAGCTCCCAGATATCCCTAGAATCTGAGAACTAGCCTATGGCGTTTCATGGAGAAGAGAGGGGGTTGGATAAAGAACTCTTAATAGCTCGTTGAGGGCACACATAATATAACTGAAACGTAGCGGTACGGAGGCTAACAGCCCATAAGCCCGTGAACTAATATAATAATAATCAAATATATCAGGAATAAATTTTCCGACATTATTTCAAAAACATCATAAATATATTATTCATG
>MU182644.1:263250-302455 GCA_016904865.1 Pissodes strobi | reverse complement strand
ATAATAATAATAATAATAATAATAATAATAATAATAATAATAATAATCATAATACTAATAATAATAAAGCTAAAGAACCCACAATATGCGTCAAAAGCAATATCAATATTCAATAAAATCATAAAAGAAACAATGAAAAACAATAATAGACTAACAATTGAAGATAACAACTTCTACATTTATTTTGGGGGCAACTACAGTGACAAAAATGCACAACAAACAGAGCCCAATATAGGACACAACAAGCCACTACAAAGCAAAGTACCACCATGGCAACAATGAATGGAAAACAAAGTAACTTCACTCAGGAATGAGATGGGACAATTAACCCAACACATTAAAAGTAATATCTCAAAAAAAAACTAAAAGAATGGTTGAAAATAAAGTCATACAGAAAAACAATTCAAGTAAGGAAACAGTGGAAACTTTAGACCCAAAAAACAGCTGCTTCAAGCACAGTCAAAAAAGTGATACAAAAAAAAACTCACCTCAGGAAACAACAAAACTACAAACACAACACAGAACAAAAAGAGATAAACATAACCAACCCACCATCGGCAGATAAAATTGAACACTTTTGGTCATACATATGGTCTAACAGTACGGAATAAAACATACATGCAACATGGATAGCTGAGGAAATCAATAGCCAATATCAAATAGCACCAATCACAAACATAATAATTATATTAAAGAAACTCAAGAATGCTGTCCAAGCTACGCATAATTGGAAACTCATAGGGAGGACAAAATACAAGACATCTGGTTCAAGTCTTTTACAAGCACGCATCAATCATTAACAACAATCTTCAATCAGTTTAATGAGAACCCAGAAATGATGGCAGAATTTCTAACGCAAGTGTCTATACTCCTCATGCCTAAAAATTAAAACCATGGCGACGGGACGCATGTAACTATAGGCCAATATCCTATCTATCAACAACATACGAGCTAGTCACATCAATCAAAAACTAAATAAAAACCTAGAAAATCTAATGACAGAAGAACAAAAAGGATGTCGCAAAGGAACAAGATGCTGCAATGAGCAACTGATAATCGACGCAGAAATACACAAACAAGCCATAGAAAAACAAAGATATTTCATTATGGATACATCAGTTATCAAAGAGCTTTCGATTGCGTACCTCGCTCATGGCTTATATAGGTACTTGAAATATACAAAGTCAACCCCACGCTAATCTTTTTCCTAAAAAAACAATCATGAAGAAATGGAAAACAACGAATAATCTAAAACCAAGTACAGGTATCATACGGACAGCTCTAATAATTTCAATATCTACCGAGGTGACTCACCTAGGGCCATATAATTCTGTGTCGCGCTGGACCCCTTATCGAACATGGCAAGCGAAACAAAATATGGATATAAAGTAGTAGGCGAAATACACGCAAAATATAATATCTCTTGTATGTCGATGATCTGAAGCTTTTCGCGTTCACTAAAAATCAGCACACATATTTGCTCAAGGCCACCGAAATATTTACTCAAGACATACAAATGATATTTAAGACTGATAGATGCAAAGTAGATCACATCACACAAACAGAATAAATAATAGACGGTATGGAGGCGCATCATACCTACAAATATTTAGGTTACAAACAGAGACAGGGATTAGAAGAACACTCACAAATCAAAGAGGAGTTAGCAAAGAAATACAAAATGAGACTCTCAGAAATACTTAAGATCGAGCTATCAGGTAGAAATATAATAAAGGCTACTAACACTTATGCCGTACCAGCTTTAACATACTCCTTTGGTATCGTAAATTGGAGCGATACGGACCTGCAAAACCTCAACATCCTCACACGTACAACTTTCAATAATTCAGACAGCAACTGAAATATCCACACTCAACAGACAAGAAGGCGGGAGGGAGTAACGGATATAAAAATGCAAACTCCAAGTAAATAGAAAAATTGCCAAAATATTTCAGAGACAAAGCACAAACGTCATCACTACATAAAGCGTTCACAGCTCTTCCAACGCCAATGTCAGGAGCACCACTCGAATTTAATAATGATAGATTTGGACCTGAGGCAAAAATCACTACAATACAAACCAAAAAAGGAACATGGAAACAAAATTACTTCATGGTAAGCATACACATGCGCTCAGCCAATCACATATAGCTTACTCACGAAAACGTTTTCGTTGAAACTGAGGGACTAATGATTGCCATACAAGCCCTAGTAATCAGCACGCGCAACTACAGCAAATACATAATAAAAGATAAAAACACAACAACAGATCAAGGTAGATTATGTAACTAACAAGTAGAAAAAATAAAACACATAATAAATGGCTGCAAAATTTTGACACTATCAGGTTACGCCAAAACACATGATAATGTTGCAAAGATCATTAGATCATTCACCAGAAGTTAGTCAAAAAATACAAACTCACAGTACAACACACACCCTAGTACATATATACAACGGATAATGTAATAGAAAATAATGAAGTTAAGATTTATTGGAATAGAAGCATCACAACGGACAGAGCTGTTCTTCACGATACACCAGATACCACACCGACACATAAATCAACAAAAACTACATACCTTATTGATATAACCATACCCAACACAGCAAATCTTCAAAGAACAGAAAGTGAAAAGATAAAAAAAATACTTACCTCTGAAGTCAAAAATATGTGGCATCAGAATAAAGTTATAATCATACCAATAGTAATCTCAGCAAGTGGCATCATTCGCAAATCCCTCAACAAACATGTAGGGAAAATGGAGCTAAACAAACTAAATGTACATCACCCTCCAAAAATCAGTTTTACTCGACACCTGCTCTATAGTTAGAGCGTTTCTGAACGTACATACAGTCATGATTCTCCATATCCCTACAATAGAGAGTTCGATGTCTGATATAGTCCGTATCGAGTCGTACCAAGCAGAAAACTTGTGAACGATTGACTAGTAACAATAATATTACACTACATTTAAATTGAATGACTTACTCTATATTGATGACCTAAAGCTAATGGGAGCCATGGAGTGACAACTGGATTCAATGTTAGAAATTGCTGAAGATTTCTGAAAAGGAATTCAGATGCGGTTTTAAATTGTTAAGCATCGCACCATTATCATAGTACGTGGAAAGCTGCAAGCGGGCGAGTTCAGTAGGGCGAGTGCAGCGACAATTAGATTGATGCAGGATGGCGAAGCCTACATATCTGGGAATGAAGCAATCACAAAAGATTAATTATCTGAAACAACTATTAAAAATGCAACTAAACAGCAAACTGCTTTTTAAAGCAATAAACAGGTACGTACGCATACTCGGTGCTCAGTTATACTTTTAGGGTTGTGTCGCAGAGAGAACAGCAGAATAACCCTTCTTCAACAGAACAGAAGAAGAAGATTAACAGATATTGACAAACTATTGGCTCATCATTTGCGAAACTACTTTCTAGCGAAAGATCAAGAGTCGGACTCTATGATGAGTCAACGTCCCTGTTTCTGTGCCAATGCGAATATCTCGAGCCTCTGCACTCGACGATGGAAAAAGGTTTCAGCGATGACGACCAGAGCAGCTTCATGGGATGCATCCGAAAAAGGTCGACAGATGTGCGTCGAGCTATACTGCCTTATCTCAGAAAGATTGTTAACAGAAACAAAAGGCTTTTTATTGGAAATTCAAGATCAGGAATTAGTCTATACGACACGCTCATGTAGGATTTAAACTTTTCTTTGAAACGGAATATAAGGCATGATATTGTTACCAAGATTATTCAATCACTCTGAGACTTCTCACCCAGGATCGGGTTCCTTATTACATATGTAAACCTCAAATAGTTCTAAAAAAATGTGACCTTCGACTCTATTTACTTCATACAGTCTTAACTAACCAAACGGTCATGCATAATAGACCAGATATCACCTGCGTAAATAAAAATCTACATAGTTTCAACATTTGTAAAAGTATCAGCGCCTAACGCTTGCAAAGAACGCTGAGAAAATGGCCAAGCATCGAAACTTAGAGGTCAGAATGAACAGGCAGTGGCAGTTGAATCGCGTCGAAATAGTGCCAATAGAGTTTCATCAACTGGAGTTGTACCGAGAAGCCTCCAAAGAAATATCTAAAAGTTGGGGCTGACTAAAAACTTCTTCAAATCCATTCAGAAAACTGTTATATTTTCGACAGCGAGATATGTTTGGAAGTTCATCGGGAACCCCCCAAGATTGGAAAGATTAGAAGTGGCATTGCAGAGACTCCCATATCACGGAAAGATTTCCAGCAGAGCTTACTCCCTCTGATGTTCAACCCACTTGTGATTGGGTGAAATTGGTTGCAAATTTTGATAAGGATAATAATAACTCCTCTTACTGAAACTTGTTATCTAGTATTCTGTGCTGCTGTAAACTACTCTTTTCTAAAGGGATTGAAGCGTAACGATAAAGAGCCAAAATAATTTTATAGAGTCTAAATATTTTAATATTATAACTAAAAACTATCAACTCATAAATGAAAAGTTAGTTTGCAACAAAATGCAAGAATATTGCATAGGTACCTGACCAGGAGTTTCAGGGATCAATTTTGAGCCTTGGTCTCATCCCATAATTTTTCACTACATGAGTTACATAATTGCTTCCAAAAAATGATACTCGTAACAATTACCAACCGAAAAACTACAAGTCGATTATTTGCCTACCTCTTACGCAAATTTCTGATGACTATATTCGTAAAAAAAAACAGGCATAAACTGAGAATATCATAGGCGAAACTCTTGAGTTTCGCAACCAGTTGTTGGAAATTAGCACCAAGTTGGTAACCAAGTCACCTGTGACTAGGAATAGAAATTCCTCAATGGCGTAACTCAATTGCTGTTAGGCTTTTGACTCGATGTAGCACTCGTACATTCTTTGCATAATGAACGGATTGAAACTTCTGACTAATTTTAGCAAGGATATTCGAATGGATCTTGAATTAATGAAATGCAATATTGTCCACGGCAAAAGCGGGAAATATAAAAGGTTGAAGAATTTTATCATTAAGAGTTTACATCACCCAAGAAAGGTACAAATACCTCGGGGTCTAGCAATCTCTGACAACAGAGCTCTCTAAATTCGGACATGAAAGCAAAAATTGAGCGAGTCTGCTAGTACTCGAGACACTGATGTATAAACATATCCTATAACGACATCGGTGTGTAAAAACATGACAACAGCACGTTGTATTCCCAAGCGGTCACCCATCCAAGTACTAATCACGCCCGACGTTGCTTAATTTCAGTGATCGGACGGGAACTGGTCTTTTCAACGTGCTATGGCCGTTGCCTTTACATTTCAGCTTGTTCATAGAACAAATATTAGGTTTAATAACAAGTTTAAAATAATTAATAAAATATACTTTGACGGTTCGTTTAATTTATAATATGCTTTTTTATCGTCTAAAATCCGTTTAAAACGATTTTAATTGGCAAAATTGTATATTAATACTTCCCTAGCGGCTAGAATCGGTTTACACATTTCCGTCCCATTTGCCTAGATTTACCATTATGGCGCCGCGTAAGTTGTTTACACATCAAAATGGTGAAAATGGTTAAACCAATTTTAAAGCGACCTGTGTACTTACAACGTAACTATTGCCATTAATAGTTGGAATATTCTCGTAATAACTAATGCGATTTTATTACTGGTATGACTAGAACGAATCTTAAGAAGATAGACAAACTCATCAAAACTACGGTGACAAAGTATTGATTGTCAGCACTTAAAAGTTCATCCAGTCAGCTCTACACCTGATGCACCATTTGCGGAGCGGATTTCTATCTGTTATGACTGTGTCCAGTCTCCATCACTTTACCTAAAAGAGAGGAGCAATCTCTAAAGGCAATGGAAAAGGAGCGGCTGTCAATGATACTCCCTTCAAAAGTGGTTGCATACGGAAAAAATTGTTAAATATGTTTCGATACCATAATCCCCAGTATACTAGGGGAATGGACATGATAAAAGTTATTACGTCTGTAATAACTTTTATCACTCTTACATACAAAACAAGGTAATTCTATGAAGCCTTTCTTCTTGCGGCTTGAAAAATCATGAATCTCAGTCAATTATTACGTACCATTCTGTATAAGAAATTGCCTAGTGTGTACAAGTTACTTATGCAAAATATGTTTAAGGTTAAAGTAAAGAGCTTCCTAATTGAAAGGGCCTTTTATAGCATTGAGGAGTTCCCACAATGGAATTTCTGATCGACTATTGCTCCTAGTTTAATGTTATTAATGTATAAATGTTCTTCTGTGAATTGTGGTAATTGTTTGTTAATTCTTTAATAAGCGATATTTTGGCTGTCCATATTTGTTTATGAAAATTGCTTGTTAGTACTTTTAATACGTGACATCGTATACTATTGTTTGATGCAAGTAGAGTTTGTTTGAAATTTACTAACTTAAATAAATATTTGAATTTAAAAGATGAAATGAATCTTAAATTCATAGAGGTGTTCTTGCAAGTTTCTGCGGCAAATATTATAACATCTAGGTGAATAGAACCCGTTTCGATTTGCTCACCACGGTGTATATTATTCATACTTGTTGGAAAATTGCCAGGACGTTTTTAAGCCCGGCGGGCATTCTTTGAAATTCATAATAGCCTGTATCGATGCTAAGTGCTGCTTTGGGGATATTCTCACCTCGGTATCCATTTCAATCTGATGAAATCTCTTATCAAAATGTAACATGGTAAAATACTGTGCCTTACCGGATTTACTTTAGATTTCAGTAATATTTTGTTAGTGATGGAAATGATTTTGAATCAGCTGTATGAGAAGTTCAGATGTGTTAGATGATTAGTTATTATGAGCCGATATGTTTTATTGCCTGATACAGTCAAGCTTTTTCGATACTATGCCTATAGTCTATTATGAAAGCTTTATCCAGAATTTGGAAAATTATAGATGTATTTCTGAATATTCATATTTTATTGCGAGCAATGCCTTCACGATAAATATATGTGTAAGCTCAAGACAGAATTTTTTCTTCGTAAAAGCAATATCCTAAACGTAATTGTTTAAGATAATATGCTCCTGTCTCCAACCTGCAACTAGAAGAGGTAAACCTAGAAGAATTATACCATGCACAAAAAATGTTATCAACTGTCAAACTGCATCTCACCGAGGTCTCACCCTCTAACAACTGGATAATCTCGTTAACAATATTACCTATCATGGTTATCCTAATGGCAGCATCCTATGGTACATTGAAAATCCTGAAAAAGAAAATGAAGCCAAACGAAGAAAATATCGAGACCCAATTTCCGCAAGTCACCCATGTTTTCCGATCTTGAGGAGGGAGGAGATATATAGGTAACCCAATTCCGACACAATGCGATGAACGCGAGCTCTGGTCATGGATTCCAATATTACATGTTTATATTATTTTCGATATATTATTATTATGCTTACTCTACATATTTACACTAACCTACTTATCGAAAGTACCTAATTGAAATACTTTTAGAAGTCACTTAGCAATTACCTATAGTTTCGAAAGCAGTTATTTTGTTAGTCAAAAGAATAATTTACAGTAAACACATAATTCACGTCCCCATGACTACTCTTGCTGAAATCAGATGCACGCCGTCAAAGGCGTCATATTTTGTCGAGTACGGGGCCGATCACTCCTTCATCAGACACATTATGCAGCTACTCTAATCACCAACCATTACGAAGGGTATTTACGTTTTAAAAATTATTATGTTGCCAAACGCAAAGTGATGAATTAAGGTTTAAGAAACATCTTTAAAATTTTCAACATAATAAAATTCAGGATATGTTGTATAAAGTGTATCCCATTTTCAGTTATTGTATGAGATGTACCGATAACTATTGAGATAACATACTATACTTTACGCAAACTAAATATTGCAAAGACTATTATAGTTATTAATGATACTAATTCGATATGAACACTATAATGAAATGCGTGTAACCTTAAACCACTCTGCTAACGCCGAATTTCATTAATAAGCTTCACAACGAACGTGCGTCAATCAAAATTTCGTCTACGACGGTCGAAATAGCTTTCATTTACATAGATTCGATTTATCTTAAAATCACAGAAACGTATTCATAAATTATAATCCAAAATAATCACGTACAAGCAAACCTATGCAAAACTTGAGGATTGGGGATTGGTGTAAAGGAAAATAAATCAACAATAGCAGCAATGAAAAGCTGGCATATTTCGAATGTCTATTAGAACATAACAAGCCTTCTTTGCTTCAGATTGCGTTTCTGAAAATAAAATCAAAGGGATATCGGCCAAAAAAATATAAGATTTTAACAAAGACATAATCCAATTTTGCTGGAAGCCGACGATAGAAGTTTTATGATAAAACTGGCATTGACGCTGAGGTATGCGACAGGAGACTGAGTTAACAAATCTGCAACTAAAAAATACGAAAGATGAAAGACAATGTATCATACTCGATTTTGTGGTGTACAGGGTCTTTCCTTATATTTAGACAGCGCCTACTGGGCTTATTATAAAAGATAGAAGAAAACTTTCAATACAAAAGTTGTAGGATTTATCCTAAATCGCCAAAAAATGTTAGGTAAAAAAACAAATGAATATCTAACTTTGTAATTTTTTAATGGAACACCCTGTATATTTCTACATATTTGGATTGCTCGAAAAAGTCTAGACATATTTCATGAATAATGTCCTATACCTATCTCTAACGGTTTTTGAAATATTGACAGTTGAAAATCGACCATTTACCAAGTTTGACAGCTTATAATATCTAAACGGCTAAAGATAGAACAAAACGGTTTGCACTTTCCTATATTGGTTTTTCATAAGCAATCGTATGACACTAACTTTAGATTCAACCAGAGGTTAAAAAATCCCGGTTAAATAAAAAGTTAGTGTCATACGATAGCTTATGAAAAACCAATATAGGAAAGTGCATACCGTTTTGTTCCATCTTTAGCCGTTTAGATTTTACAAGCTGTCAAACTTGGGAAATGGTCGATTTTCAACTGTCAATATTTCAAAAACCGTTAGAGATAGGTATAGGACACTATTCATGAAATAGGTCTAGACTTTTTCGCACAATCCAAATATGGAATAAAATACAGGGTGTTCCATTAAAAAATTACCAAGTTAGTATTTTTTACTTACTTTGCGATATTCATTTGTTTTTTTACCTAACATTTGTTGGCGATTTAAGATAAATCGTACAACTTTTGTATTGAAAGTTTTCTTTTCTTCTATCTTTTATAATAAGCCCTAGGCGCTGTCTAAATATAAGGAAAGACCCTGTACATGAATGGAAATTGCATCAAGTAGCAAGTTGGCATTAATATTTTTTTGAGAATGCCAAGCAATGTAGCATCATTCCATTCCTGATTCTTACAAATTCTCTATAATATATTGGATATTATTTCCGCAGATCATTTGCGTCATTGCTTTCAGATTTAGGAGTCGAGGCATGCATGGTGATTGGCGCTCCAATACGGCAGCAGAAAGCTATATAGAAGATTCTAAAGAAGGAAAGTGTCCTCTATTATTTCGGCCATCGTTTCAAGCACTGTTGGCCTTTCAGAAGTTCAGGTACCCGCGAAATATTCTTACTTCCTAAAAATCCAGCCCACTTGTCACCTGCTGAAATAAATTAACAAATTGCTCAGAATTTGTAATTAATGTATTCAATAAATTAATGTTATTGGTTGTTTTTAATTAATAACCAAACGAAAGATTAACTTATATATCCGCTTAATATATATTCATAGTCACATGACAACAAAAATAAATTTAAGTTACACTTTGTAGCATACCCACACAAACATATAGAGAGGAGAAGGAAGAGGGAGCAAATAAAAAAAAATAAAAGAAATGAAAAGGAGGACACATTGATGGTGGATGAAAACAAGCCGGCGCTGATTAGATAACCAATGCAGAAGACTTAACGTTAAAGAGTCCCTGGCACAAATTTAAACATGTAAATATGTAAAATTAAAGGTAAGAGAAAACAGTATCAATGTTCATTGTAAAGTTTTAGTTTCAGTTTTTTTTTTAAATGCTGCCATAGAAAGCGAAAAATCGGTTACGTTAAATTTGTTTATGAATGCGGCAATACGGTAAGAGAAAGACCGCTTAAAATACTCTCTGGAATGCACTGGAAATCATAAAATATTTTTCCTACGGATATTAAGGTTGTGAATATCTGTTCTATAAGTAATCTTCCGAAGAAGATACGGCGGAGATTTATATTTTAATATTCTATAATAGAAGCAGGTGGCATGCAAAATTCGTCTACTACACATATTAAGCCAATGAATTTCATTGAGCTTATGAGAAATTTGCTCCATTCCTCGAATTCCAAATATCAATCTCAAATATGAATTTTGAAGTTTTTGGATTCTTCGTTTATCATATGCATTTAAACAAGGTCCATATATACTGTCACAAAAATTAAGAGGAGATAGGACCAGTGTTTCACAAAGCATTTTTTTTATTTCGATACTTAAGTAGTGCCGATGCGAATAAATCATTTTTAAAACCGAATAACCGGTGCGTAGTTTTTCGGTGACATGTTCACTGAATCGTAGCTTATAATCAATGACAAGACCCAGATTCCTAGCAGTCCCCTTAAAATTGATAGAAATGTTATTAATATTGATGCGCAGTGATGACAGAATGTTGCTTCGATGGGGTTCACTACAGAAGAGGATAGCAACGGACTTGTTAGGATTAATAGACAATAACAATTTTTCAGTTTCAGCATATATCTCATGCAGACTCAAGTTAATGCAGCGACTTGTACTGCAGATATCAGAATAGCCAAATGAAAAATAAAGCTGAGTGTCATCTGCATAGCAATGATGGTCTCAGTGCCTTACATTCTTTGCAAGTTGAAATGTGTACAAAGTATATAGCAATGAGCACAGGATACTGCCCTGTGGAACTTCATAGACTACATTCAATGAGTTTGAAGAATTACCATTTAAGGTTACTCTCTGCAGTCTATCCGACAAGTTTTAACAGAGAAGGAACGACTCTACAAGCTCTAAAAATTACATAATGCCATAATCGATTTCAGAATTTTAGCGGTCAATATTTTTGGCTATAAAAAAATCAAGTGCGCATACACTCTCGGAATAAGTCGATTCAAAATTCAACGAAATATCCTAGGAGAGTGCGGTTATCACCATTTAATAGAGAAGGAACGACTCTACAAGCTCTAAAAATTTCATAAAGCCATAATCGTTTTCAGAATTTTAGCGGTCAATATTTTTGGCCA
Organism: Pissodes strobi; assembly: GCA_016904865.1. NCBI lineage: Eukaryota > Metazoa > Arthropoda > Insecta > Coleoptera > Curculionidae > Pissodes > Pissodes strobi. The sequence continues at coordinate 291,170 of MU182644.1, read as the reverse complement.
TAAAAATCAAGTGCGCATGCAGAGGTTACTCTCTGCAGTCTAACTACAATTATTTTATTCTTATTCACCCTAAGGGTGATCCAAATATGCTCTATATATTCCCTGCATTCTCGAAGGACAGTGTCAAATACAAGGTGATATCTCATATATACCGCAACACCTCCACCCCTTCCCACACTATCTTGGCGAACAATTACGTAATTATTAATATTTAAATTTATATCATTAATGTTAGCACACAGCCATGTATCAGAAACACCCAAAAAATCATACTGTTGTCCAAGTAAATGATCTTGAAAATCATTGAAACAGTTTAAAGCGATCTGGCATTAAGGTGTCCACAGGAACAGGAACAAGTGAAACATGGAAACAAAAATTGGAAGTAAAAAAGGAAAAAAAGTAATGGGACACCTACTGAAGAAGTAAATACTTAATAAAGATATTTTTCACCCAAGATATGCGGCAATACGCACACATAAAAACGTTAACTTACACTTACCCTAAGAATCGCTCAAATTAAAAACTATTTTAAGAAAAGATACTATGTTGAATCTGCACTAAAAAACTGACCGGGTCATGCCACTCTTACTCGCATAGTTAGTTAATATTTTTCTCTAAGTGAGCACACTGTACAAGCAAAGAAAATGACGTTAAAAAAGGTGTCGGGAGAAGAAAAAAAGGAAAAGTAACAATATAGATCAACTGACACCTACCATAAAAAGAAAAAACATAAAAACAGTATAATTCTCCTAATCCTCAACTATGACAACGGGAATAGTACAAATACACATCAGTTGATTAACTTATTTCAATAAAACAAGAAAGTATTATACCTTACAGTAACACTTAAGTAATTTGCGAAAAAAATTCAAAAAGTACGCACTTTTATCTTTAATTTGAAGAATAAAAAATCAGAATAACCCGACTTAATTCCAATGACAAGAAAAGACTATACAGAGAAACATACAAATGTTAAAGTTTAAATTTTAAATATAAGTCAATTCAGTTTACATTACTTTAACGTTCACTTACACCGTGTCAATCAGAGAATCAATCAATCTCTCCCAGGGTACCCAAATCCGAAATTCTCTGCACAATATCACCTCGCCTTATATAAATATTACCATCAACACCCACACACATTTACTTGTGAATTTTCGTACGGCACTATCAAGTAAGCCAAGCCGAAACTTGGTTAAATCCTCCTTTATTTGGATTTGTTTATTTTTTAATTGTTTAAGATCTCGCAGTACTACTGACCGTGAGTCATCACTTGAAAAACCGCGCAGAATCTTACGCGGGTGGTTTGTTCTTGGGCATCAACTAACCTATTCAATTGTTCATTCTGGTTTTGCAATCTAGTTACCCTGTCCTCTAGAGAACTTATAAGATTTTTGTGTTCCTCAAACCGCTCCACAAACTTCTGCTCGACTTTTGCGGCAACTTTATCTGCAATATCTCCTAAAAACTTGTCATTAAACGTACTTGTAATCGCAGACCAAATTTCCCTCACATCGGTACTTGACAATCCCATTTTGACAGATAGTAAACAGACAATAGTTCGAAGTCACAAAATACCTTACTTTCAGCACTGACTTAGACGTTACTTCGCAGAAATAGGCACTACCACTTTAGCAAATCTTTGAACACAACACACGAAATTACACACGAAATTATCAAACCAAAAAAAGGAGCGATCTTAGTATGTGTTCTACAGCTCGAGCGACATCTGAGTCGCCTTATGGCATTTATATTCATTTATTAATCAACTGAACATACCACATCATTGTTTCCCATACAACTAGATATGATCATCTTCATAATTATTTTACTGAATATTATACATATGCTTAAATAATAGTACTATGATATATAATATATTGATTAGGTATAGTATAATCTTAATTTATATGTTATTCCTTTATTATTGAGCATTGTCCCCAAGGAAGCGTGTCGACTGAAATTTCTGGTATTTTCCTTTGGTCATCATGTGGACTTAGACCTATTTTAGAGATTCTAACCGTCTCAATATCATGATTTTTAGATCTTATTAAATTTTGAGAAATGCATTGTACGTAGTCGTCAAACGTAATTTTGTTGCTAATAATACATATTCTAGATTTTTTTTGGTTACACCTTTATTATGCAAATAATATTCGATCTCATTTCGCTCTTTTCCCACTGCCTTTAATTTAACTCTCTCTTCTCCAATTCTTCAGCAGTGAAAAATAGTTTGGTAGCATACATTTTTGATCTTAAACCAATAAAATGAGTCATTATCCGCGCATTATTCTCGTCTTTCATCATCTCCAGAACTTTTTTATTAAACTGAGAAATGTTGTAATTGTTATCTATTGGATAGTCTGAGGAGCCAAAATATTGAGAACAGTCTTGTCGCATATCATAAACATCGGTACTTTTTATTTCATATATAAGGCTATCAGTATCACTACAGAGCATCTTGCAGTTTGAAAAGTTTCTTAATATATAATTACAATTTAAATGTTAAATTGAGATTTTAGCTAAATCCAACGTTGATCGGTTTGTTAAAACATACCTCAGATTTGGCCAGCTCGATAATTGCTAGATTTTAATTTATTATTAATTAGGTAATGGCGCAAATGAGCATGCTAAAGATGTCATAATAGCACCGACGTAGATTAATTGTATATTATGTAACAAGCGTATATTAATACGTGAAACAAATACTATACTCTTTCTATAACCATCCTTAAACACACAAAATACTTAACTAGAAGGCGAATTTTTAACATTTATGTCAACTGAGACGTTAGCACATACCTATGGTGATATTTCTTGTTTCCACCCTTGCGACTCTCGGATTGCCTATTACGAGTTTAAAATTAAGCTTGTTTTTATCAGTAATTACAATTATTGCTTTTCTACAATCATAAGTAATGCCGCCATAAACTCTAAATGCGTCTATTATTAAATGGCTGTAGTTAAGATATTTGATAGCAGTTTTTGTGTGTTTTTTTTTAGTTTAGACCTTTTTAAAAATATGATATGATATTCGCATATATTGAGTGCGATGGAAATGACAAGCATACAGCAAATTTATATTCCGAATGGTATTTGGCGAGAGCCCTACAGAAATATATTCCGAAGATTTCGGCACAATCTGAAAATATGTGACATATTTTCCACATCGAGGCCCAAGGAGTATTATAAAGAAAATTGACAAATAGATATAATTACATACGTAGAAGCACAGTGTCATATAAGGATATGGTAAAATCATATACATATTATGATTTTTGATTTTTGATACTGATTAGTATTAAACAACTAAACATGACTACGTACACAGATCTGTACTAGTAGAAGGAGGCATATTTCCAAAGTTCGATATTCAAGAGATGTTAATATCTAAAAAATATTTTCTCTATAAAATACACGTAACACAATATCGTCTTTGGGTTTTAAATAGACCTTATAAAGATCCATAGTTATATAAAGAAGTCATTTAATCAAATAGAAAGTCTTATTTGTTACCACCGGTTCACCAATAGAGTTAATTTTTTCTTAAAATCAGTTGCTTTAAAAAAAACTGAACTGTTATATTGTAGTATAGATTGATATTTGGAAGCAAATAAATACCCAAATATCTTACACATAATCAAACTAAACCTTCCCGATGATGTTCCAGCTAAATGGGCGGATATATTTTTCCGCCAAGATGACACTGGTCATAATAATACCATTAGGAAAATAATATACTTTAATGCCCAAACAAAATATACCGATTAATCCCTTTATTAGGCGGCGGAAATGCGCACCAGATCTGACGCATACGGATTTACCATTTGGGATGTTTTAGAAAATAAAATACATACAATTATAAAACAAGAGTAACTCTATTAGGTGATTTATGAAATATTTGCAATTATTCTTGCGTAAATTAATTACGTGTACGAGTTTAATTTTTGAGCTATAACAAGTTAATTGTTGTTCTTTTATTTGGAACAGTTTATAACTATTTTGCTATTTTACACCTAAAATCAATGTTCAATGACAAGTGAGCATAAAGTTTTTATCCGTTGATGTTATTTTTCATACATAACACAATAACGTGTGCTGGGAGGCTGCGCGACCGGACTGAATGTATTGGCAATATGGTAATTGACAAATTTATTTGACATATTTACTGCGCCTGGCAAGGGTCCCTGACGTAAGTCTTTTAACCCGAGTATGCCAGACACGTATCACGGATCTATGATATCTCCAGACTTACATTTTATTACCAGTACAATTCTAAGAACTGCGCGTGGGACTGCGTACGTGGAGTAGCGTATAGCCTTGACATCCGGACAACAAATTTTAACTATGTTGGAGTTTGGAACCTTCGGCAAAATACACTAAAACGGAATTTTATCCATAATAGCTTTAATCGTCTCCTGAGTGGTTTAGAATGGATTGTAGTGAGGCGATTTCATTTAATGTAAAAAAGCGTTAACTTGCAAGTCCCTAAAAGGCTTACAGATGATGAACTAATAGCCATTTTAGATGAGTCTAATGACGAGAAACCGTTTAGGACGATAATGATGATAATTTTGTACAGGACGATGAATCAAAAGATAGTGCAGATACGGATGATGACAGCCAAGGTAAAAACTCTTATTTGTATTTTGGATTTTTAGAAATATAATCTAAATTAAATAATATTGTATGGTTTTGCCGATTCTACGATGAGCAGAAAAACTACCATAAATGTCCATTGCTACTTCAACAGCAAGTGTTCCAAATTGGTCAGATGTTCCTACAATTATGAATAATTTCCCATTCTCAAAACCTAATCAGCTATTGAAGGCAGTGGCCTTGAGCATAGACAGTGCGAGGCCAGGGGTGCCATGGCCCCTCCTGGGAATTTAACCGAGTCATTTTGGAACTGTTAAACTATGTTAAACGAAGCATGGTGCAAACCACTTAATCCTAAAAATTAGTGGATGTGCGTGGGGGTTGTTTAGTTGTCATCTTTCTTTGGTTTTAAATTTTTGTTTACATTCTGCGTTTCGGTTTTACCCTTGCAGCACCTTAATATTTTATTATTTGCGTTTCAAAAGTAAACGCGCGCGCACCCCCCATTTGTCATTCAAGAGGGTGCTGAACGATGTTTGGGTAAAAATTGGGCGTGGCACCCGGCAGCGCCTGCAGCGGGACCCACTGCGACATTTTCTAGAGTTCGCCCCGCCTGAGAAAAAAATCCTGTCTACGCCCATGAGCAGTGCTATTTCTGTGCCTTATTAAATGAGGAATTTCTGGACTTCATCGTAAATGAAACCAGTGCTTATGCAGAAGCGGTGTTTGTTTCTGAAGATGTTACGGTAAAATCTAGTCTATTATTACTGAATAAAAGCCAATCTCTAATTTTGAAATGTGGCTTCGCATTGACACAAAAAAAAGTGAATCGCTTTCAAGACTACTGAAAGGCACACACATTATTTAATTTAACAAGATGGTTGCAATGTATTACCCTGGACAGCAGCTTTCATTTAACGAGTCTATCGTGTTATGGTTAGGTCATTTGCTATTTCACCAATATATAAAAGATAAGCGCCCTAAGCATGGCATAAAAACTTTGGTGTATACCGGAACATTAGATGATGACATTGGATAGAAAGTCCATGCAACAAAAGTCGTTATCGAATTTTTTCTGGACCTTCTGTTTATGTAGACAATTTTTACAACTCTTTTGTCTTGGCGTACAAATTCTATAATCGCAACACTTACTGTACTGGTACATTAAATTCCAAAATGACAAACATTCACAAAGAAGAAATAAAAAGGGGTGAAAGTGCTGCCATCTATTCTAATAACGTAATGATTGGAAAGTGGAAAGACAGACGTGATGTCTTCCGTATATCGCACGTGCACGGAAAGGAAATAGTCGAATTGGTGAAATAGACGGAAATTAAAATCCGCCCTATTGTTTCAACGATAATAAATATACGGGTGGGGTAGATCATCAAGATCAGATGAATGCATATTATCCATGTGATAGGAAAGCACTGAGATGGTATAAAAACTCGGGCATTTATTTCATTAATAAAGGCTTATTTTCCCTACAATATACAATTTTATAATCATAAAATTCAAAATATAGCCTATGATGTAAAAAATTATATTTAGATAATTTGTGAAATAGGTGAGATTCCAAATTTAAAAATGAAGGAGAATTAACTGAACACATTTTAGAATAAATTATACAATTAAAATGAGCGATATAGTGTAGATTTGCAATTTATTAATGAAATTCATTCCAATTCTAATACCATTGTTTCGTATTATAGTATGGATCAAAAGATTATTATCGAATCCTGAACTTAACCGAAAACACCGTGATATCGAGCAATTTATAACAAAATTGCAAACCGATTAATGAGTAACTAATTTACTTAATCTTTGTCTTTACAAAACTATTCGTACATGTACAAGACTTTCAGCTTTTCTCTTGAGATTTTCAGCAGAGAATCCTATAAATATTGTATTGTTCAACCGGTAAATGATAAAGAATATTGCTCTTATTTATCTTCCTAAATATTTATGAAAAATGATGTCTATATTAATGACGTAATCACCGGATGTTCTCCCTCTTTTAGAAGGAACAGATATTTGAGACCAATTATTATTACCTTTTATACTTGGAAGTTTCGAAGTAGGAAAATGGTCAAGTAACGAGACAAATTTTTTCCAGACATTCTAGAAAGCAGATTTACAAAAAATTGAAGACATTTTGATGGCGTAATTAAAATTCTAAGTTTGCGCTGGCAGCGTAATTACGAGGATCTTTCTAAGGATGCAACGAAAAGAATTATTGTTACTCCATAAATCGCATAAGTATATCATCTTTTAAAGTTTCTCGCGCCTATAGTTTTTGTTTGGTGAGAAATTTTAAAATTAATAATTAGAATTAAAATCTCGATTTTTTTGCTCCGGCAAAAGATGAAATCGTTCCCTTACGTCACTTTGGTTTACTTAAGATTAATAGAGATATGTAAATCCAAATGAATCATTTAGTAGCCGCACCAATAATGAATGCAGTAATAATAATATTATCAATCAATAATAAAAATAATAATAAAAGCAATACAATTAATAAGGGCTATCTTAAAGCTCGATCAACAGTGCTAAATTCATAAAAAAAAATAATCTGAACGATACCACGTTAGATCCGAAGGTCTGCTGTTGAAAAAGCTGCAAGCTTAGCAGTTGAGTAAAACAGAGTTTTATCCACAATATCGAAACAGAATTTTGAATGATTAAGACTAAAATTAAAATCTACTGTAACGGCGCCCTTTACGTACTTTTTGCGACCTCCTGTATTTCGGTCTTCTCGGGCGCCACCCCTTTGATATTTACAGCGACAAAGGGGATCGCTGTTCGCCTATCGGGTAGCCTTTAGACAGTGGAGAAACGGTTGTCCAAGGTTCGGTTTTTAAATACTCGGAACAGGTCCCTGGTAAATGAAACACTCCGTGTAAACAAAATAATGGTCGTGTTTATCCGACAGTAAGTATAAACCTAACTTTCTTATAGCTAAAAGTATCAGACAACTTATTCTAAGCGACCCAATCCGGTAATAGGTAAGAAAACTCAAAACGGTAGTAAAAGAATCGAAATCTCTAATCGCGCGGTAGACTGTAGCGATGCGGAAGCCCCACGGTAAGTATGTTAGCAATTACGTTAAACGCTAGCGGTACGGAAGCCCTACTGTAAATATGGCAGTAAATACGGTAAACTGTAGCGGTACGGAAGCCCTACGGTAAATATGGCAGTAAATACGGTAAACGCTAGCGGTACGGAAGCCCTACGGTAAATATGGCAGTAAATACGGTAAACGGTAGCGATACGGAAGCCCTACGGTAAGTGCGGTACTAGATACGGTGAACTGTAGCGGTCCGGAAGCCCTACGGTACGTGTGGCAGTAGATACGGTACGGAAGCCCTACGATAAATACGGTATACGGTTCTCAATAGCTCCAGCTCTATGACACGGTCGGTTCAGCAGAACGGTTCCCTAACTCGGACGTGAAGCCAGGATGGACTTAGTTTGGAAGGATCCATAGCCGGGATTACTCCACTTGCCAAGCCAGGATGGCCGGGATTACTCCGCTTGCCAATAGGGGAGCCGGGATTACTACGGGAGGAAGGGCGGGATTACTCCGCTTGCCAACCGGGATTGCCAAGCAGGGATGGCCGGGATTACTCCACTTGCCAATAGGGAAAGGATCATTGACCAGGAATACGGTACGACGGATATTTACCTGCTCGGTCGGTCGGTCCTTCCCGGTTTGTCTGGAGCTGGCTCGGTGCTAGACTGCCTCTCGACTGCCGACTGACTCGACTCGAGAACACCGGGTAGGTACTGCCTGTTTAGCGTGATGCCGCCCGGTTTTGTTAGCTCGACCCGTAGTGGGGATCGCCGCGATCGCGTCATCGGCCGGCCGATAGGTGGGGACCTCACGCGCAGCGTGATGCGACGAAGATCGCGACGCTCTACTGGTACTGCACGAGAACTACGGAAAAAGTGAAAGCCGATTTCCCGGCTTTTCGCGACGGAATATTTTATAGAATTGCATTTAGCATATTTAAATTATATTTTATGAAAAAGAATGATGTTAATAGCACGTAAAATAAGAAAGATAATCCGTAGTGCATCCTATTCCCCAAAAAATATAGTAACTTCGTTACACTACCTAACTCCCTTTTATACTACTGTTTGCTTAATCAAGCGGAACTAAAAAGAGTCAATCCTGGAGTCCCACTAGTCACGCTCGATCAACCAATACAATGGACTATACGGAATAGGCCCTCTATCTCTATTTAAACTAGTCTTACATTTAATAATTTCCATACTTTCATATGCGTCTAATAATCTGCTATCAGTTAATGCTCGGTAACATTTGATTTTTCTGTTCTACCAGAAAAGGAAAAAGTATAATCAAGAGATTAAAGGAGAAAGAAATTTTCTATCTAAAAACTGACGAAGGTAATAAGGTTGTTATATTAGACAAAAGCGAATATTTCCAACGGGTTGAAAATTTATTCGAATCCATTATCAAGGAATCCATTATCTAAAATGGTAACGCAAGTTAAAACCACTTTGAATAAATGTAGCAACCGTAGTTCTGATCAAATTAAATATAAATTATCTGTGAGTAATCCTACTATGCCGAAACTATATTGTCTTCCCAAGATTCATAAACCTGGGAAGGCAATGCGTCCAATAGTCACTTATAATATATCCAGGTGGCTAGCAAACCAGTTTGAAAATTTACCTATAAAACAACAGAACTCAGGAGTACTAAATTCCTTAGATTTCATAAACAAAATTAAATATACAATTCTTAATGAAAGTGAAATTTTAATCTCGTTTGATGTTAGCTCATTGTTCCCTAGTGTACCAATCCCACAGACCTTGCAATACCTTGGTGAATTACTTGAGATGAATAGTTTTGATATCGAAATCAAACAAGAATATTTAACTTTACACCAAACTTTGCATAGATCAAAATTATTTTCAATATAAAAATGACTATTACCAACAACTTGAAGGCACGGGAATGGGCAACTCTTTATCGCCGTTCTTAGCTAATCTTTTCATAAGTAAATTTGAAAATTGAAATCAGCCAGGAGTTCGAATATTTTCCAAGGGTATGGTACAGGTATGTTGATGACATTTTCGCGATTTTCGACAAAACCGTTAATATTGAAGATTTTGTAACCAAACTAAACAACCGATTCCCCACCATTAAATTTACTTATGAAGTCAAGAAAAATGGCCAACTACCATTTTTGGATAGTTTAGTGATTTAGAACGAATATTTCCCTCATGTATAAAAAATCCCAATAGGGGAGTGCAATTCTCGGAAAATTACTGCGATAATTGCACTGTAGAAACCGAAAGAGCACAGCGATAATTGCATCGTACGTATCTATGGTAAATCCATTGTAAACTTACGATGACAGCCACAATTTATAAATAACGTCAATGTCAAGTGAATATTATATTATTAAAAGAGTTTCGTTTCGGATTAAAAAAAATAGTATTTTTGCGTCTCTTTGCTTTGTTTACAGTTACATGTACGTTCCTGTATTAAAAAAGGAATAAAAATGTAGTTTTTTAAGCCATGTCCTTATTCGGGAAATATTCCCCCGAATTACACTCGTGCATCAAAATAACCAGATAATTTTGCATTCGAGCATGTTGTCTTAGAAAAACTGCATTCGGTCATTTTCATATTTTGGAAAAAGAGCCCTCCACCTTCGGTGTCGGGCTCTTTCTCCAAAATATGAAAATGAACTCATGCAGTTTTTAGACAACATGCTGTCATGCAAAATTATCGGTAATTTTGATGCACTTGTGCAATTATTTCCGATAATAACACATTAGAATTTGATATTTACAGAGAAAATACTGCCACTAACCGATATATTCCTAATGACTCCTTCCACTGCGACCAACATAAAATGGCCAGCTTTCATTTTTTAGTACACAGTATGGTTAACTTTCCTCTTAGCAGAGAAAGATTTAATAAGGAAAAGGGAACAATTAGGAATATAGCGAAAGTTAATGGTTTCAATACTAATTTAATAAATAAACTAATTATTAGGCATTTGTTTAGAAAGACCATTCGTGATTCCACATCTTTCGTTAATCAGTATGAAAATACAAAATATGTTTCGATACCGTATAATCCTCAGTATAGTAGAGGACTCCAAAAAGTTTTTAAGGAAGTAGGTTTAAAATTGGTATACCAGACTCAGTTTAACATTAAGAATTTATTAGGTGGTCCAAAGGACAAAATTGAAATGTTAGAAAGAACTGGAATATAATATGAAATTGAATGTATTGATTGTAATCAAAAATATGTTGGGCAAACTAGACGATCTATACAAACGAGATTCAAAGAACAGATAGCTCATTTAAAGTATGGAAGAACAGAAAAATCAAGTGTTGCCGAGCATGCTTTTGATAATAATCATAGAATAACAATAAAAAATTTAAAATTAATTCATAATATAACTGATAGGAGATTATTAGACGCATATGAAAGTATGAAAATTATTAAATGTAAGAATAGTTTAAATAGAGATAGAGGGCCTTATCTGTATAGTCCATTGTACTGGTTGATCGAGCATGACTAGTGAGATTTCGGGATTGGGATTTTTTAGTTCCGCTTGATTAAGCAAACAGTAGCAAAAAGGGAGTTAAGTAGATTTTAATTTTAGTCTTAATCATCTCCTGATGATGCTAACATAGTTAGCGAAACGCGCGTCGAGTGCAAAAATTCTGTTTCGGTATTGTGGATAAAAGTCTGTTTTAGTGCATGTTGCCGAAGGTTCCAAACCCCATCATAGTCAGCAGTTGCGGTTAAAGTAACTTGCTCGAGAATGAGAGTCCTCCGCCCAGAAGGTGAAAGGGAGCCGAAAGGTGAAACCCAGTAGTGAAACCTGTAGTGGGATCCGGTAGTGGGATACGGTAGTGAAACCTTGTAATGGCTTCTGGCCCCTGTAGTAAAACCCTGTAAGGAGAACTTAATACAAATTAGTCTAAAGCCCTTACTTCATTGAAGAAATTACAGCCGCTCCTTGCATATGTATTTATTTTATAAAACAAATCACCTAAAAAATTATCAATGTATTTTCAGAAACCATGAGCAAATAAAAGAAACAGAAAAGGTGCAAATAACTTGAATATAAAAAGAAATAGCCACCCCTAAATGACATAAACTTCCCCATATGATCAAAACTAAAGTTACATTAGGAAAAAAAATCAGATATGATGAAAGAAAAATGTTAAAATATTATATGGAATGTAACGCAACTGGTGGTCGATGTAAAAAAATGAACACTGATAAAAGCAATTAAATGATTAAATTAGACAAAAGACTTTAGCCATATTTACCTCTCTCGAGTTGGAGGGTTGCCTGGAGGATCAACTGCCTCAGTTTTATAAGGTGAGCTCGGAAAGCCTCTAGAAATAATAGAAAGTAACCTTTAGCATCATGTCGACCATGTGCCGGCAGGCTTTAGCATTATGTCGACCATGTGCCGGCAGGCAAAGTCTTACCTCGTGCAGTACGAATATCCCGATAAATCCGTTGTGTCAAGCACTAATTAGGAACTCAATCCCTGATCCCCTAGAAGGGTAGTAATAAACACAATATAAAAAGAGTGAGTCAATTGAGTCACCTAGGACTGGACTATGGCAACACGCTATAGTCTAGCTAGAAGCACGAGATCATCGGTTTCAGTCAATTTGCCTTATTCCACTTCCACCGAATTAGAGAACAAACGTCAGATCAGAAAAAATGGTAGTGCCGAGAGAATTTGTCGAAATAAAGAAATAGTCGATACGAGGAATGCTTCTAAGATAATAAACGAGAACCAACCGTTGTAAATCGACTGCAGCTAAACTGAGCTAAAGTTAAATTGTCCAATAAACAATAGGTAATATTTCTAAACGAAATAATAATCGTGGATGATAAGAGCCCATTACTAATATTCAAGGCTACCAATCGAATATTGCAAAAGTTATATCATGCTACGTGAGAAATAAATATAAAGTAGAAATCCCAAATATCAAAGTCCACAACTGTCGGTAAGAAGGTGGAATTATAAAATAGCCTCAAAATCCACTAAAGCATAAGAAAGGAAAACAAACATTGACATTTGAGAGAAAATTAAAGAAAAATAAGGAAAAACCACAGGAAGATATGTGAGAGATACGCCCTAAATCCCTAGAGCACTATGAGAAGACTCAACAATGAGCAATCTAAGCACAGATCAACAAGACTTAGAAGAAAATAAGCAACAGGTACTAGTTTTTACTATTGAAGAGAAAGGAAACTATAATAATTAACAACAATTCTTGATTTAACAGGTAAATAAGATAGCAGCAGTGGTATCTCAAACCAAATCTATGACCCCAACAAGTTAAAGCCATATCAGCCTGAGATTTCAAGGAAAATATTCAAACCGAAAGTAGTATATGAATTTGACCGATCTAATGAGAATCAAAGAAGGTAGGTTAATAACTCAGTTCTTAAAAATACAGAACTGCCAGTAACCATAATTATTGTAATATAAATAAGCAAAAATAAAACTAATGACATAATATCTTATTTTAGCTGTTTGATCAAATCTAAGCGAAGCAACAGATATGAACTAAAATAAATATAGTCACAAGGTGCTGGATGACAACATATGAAAAAGGATAATCAGAATAGCCACAGGCTAGTACTCTACAAATTAATTCATATTATGTACCTAATACTAATCGTATGTATTTTAAAATTAATTAATATTAATAAGTGCTGCAACGGGAATTCTGCTAAACTTATTAACAACAAATCAAATAAATGAATTTATAATTAATGAACCGAAATGATTAATACTCAATAATTCTTACCAGAAAATATAGAATCTTTTGTTGCTAAATGCAGGCTTTTATAGTGGCAAAATCAGATTGTTACAATATGCATACTTTGGTTGATGTAGAAAAATTCTAGAATCTAACTAACGTACAAATTAGACATATGGTCAAGCATTTTATCCAACTGAACTCTAGTGTTGTGCATGATAGAAAAACGGGACAATAACGGGCAGGTAAGATACTCAGCAGTATCAAAATCGGTTCTCTCTGCAGTCTCTGCGCATTGACGTCACAGAGAGCGTTATTCCATCAAATTATAATGGCAACAGCCCCAGTATATACACAAAACTTAGATTTAACTGAATAGTTTGTCTTATTTTGATAGAACATTATTTATTAAATGCAGTTTTGGATGATTAGGTTTTTTTTAGGATATGGATTTTTCCGCTTCAGCTGATTCTGGCAAGAGTTTGCAGATTGACCGTAGTACATTCAGCAACACAGAGAACTTTACTTTAAATGTGCACAGAATAAAACGAGGAATAAAACTTGTAATTTTTAGCAACATAGAACTTTTTCTTTTTTAATTAATACAGGTATCAAAAAGGTCACTTTCGGTCATGAGTAAATATATATATTACAATTTTAAACAAATAGAACAAATAAACATTATATCTACTTCAACAATGTATAATATTAGCTTGTCAAAGGAAGTAAAATAAAGGTAAAAAGTTAAAATAATCATAAACAAATAGTCATTAAAATGCGTTAAAACATATAGGTTAGAGAATAACTGATTTTTATTAAAATTATTGCAACAAGCGTTTACTCACAATTTTTGCGACAAAGTGTCTTGAGGGAATGTATAAAATCTAATAGTTTTACCAAAGTTCTTGACTTGATTATCACTTTTACAACCGTGAACAGGACAACGCATTTTTAATTGTCAAATTTTTAATTCATTAAACACTGGAAAAAAGTTATAATTCAGACAAGGCAATGTCTAAATCTGATAGGGTATTGCATCACACTTTAGTTTAGGCCCCTTTTTTGATTCATAATTCAAAAGTTCATACTTCAGATTTCTTTCAAAGTCATCCTCTTTGAAATGCCTTGAGCATATTTGAGATGTGTTCTGATTAAAACTGTCCTCACGAAATCTAATGCTTTTGCAACCGTGCACAGTACAACATATTTTTAACTGTCAAATTTTCACTTCTTTATCCAATAAAATATAAGAATTTTAGCACTAAACACTGCAAAAAAGTTATAATTCAGAACAGACAATATCTAAATTTGTTACAATCCACGCAAAAACCGAAAACTAGCAAAAAAAAATTCAAGAAATACATTAGACTCAATAGCAAAGAGTAAAATAAAACGCCATATTTACTCTCTTTAGTTCGTCTCAACAAATTGACAGATGGGCGGTCATATGCGCAATATGTGTGTATGAAATGAGACGGTTAAGGTCACGTTCTCGAAGTTCAAGTGCAAGTTTTCGTAACAGTAGTTGCGACCGGCGCCGGCGACGTTATTTTCACCGAAATCGGAGATTCGCAAGAAATGATCGACATGAAAGATCAATAGTACAAGTTGTCGATTGGACAACGCTCTCTAATGAAAGATGTCTTACTCCTACTCCTCGGGACAAAGTTTAAAGTTGATCGACGGGTCGAAAACTTATAGTTACGTTACAACCAATTCCTTGTAGAATCTTTGTAAAACTCGAATGCCTACTGGCATTCAAGCCAGAAAATCCCAATCTTAGCTATGCTAAGTGGCTTGGGAAGATAGAACAATTGGGAAGAATTAGCCAGTGAGATAAACATAAGAAAGTTTTCATATGCAGAGTCAATTAAGCCGGTCTCGCAGATGATGTGACAATTTGAGCTCATATGAACTGAGCCAGAAAAAGTAAAAGAGTTACCATTAAAATAATTTCTAGAACATCGAGATAATGCAACATGCAACGAACAGAAGTGTTACAATTGTAGCTGTCGGAAATCACGGGTTAAGTGCTTACATTCCAAGATACTGGATTATTTAGAGAATTATGTGTATTGGATATGTACCACACAATTTTCAGTTTACCTGAATACGTCATTTAGGCGCTTTAGATCGACGCGATCAGCTAACGATTAGTCCTCGTCGGGGTGTATAATAGGTCTGGATCAAATGGTTGTTGTCTTCTGGCAGCTTGCACTCTTGGGCTTTTGCCTACTCTACCAGTGCTTAGCTGCGACCCTGGACGAAATACAATAACATATCTATTCTTTTATCAAGATTGTCTTCGTCTTAAACTGATATTTAATTCTATGTTGGTTTGTATTCTACTGAAATTAAGACATTTTAAAATTATATAATAAAAAAATCAGTTTATTATGCATACATAGTGACACTACATTCCAAATATCGAGCTAACAGTAAAAACAATCCCACTTTTTCTCCCCTATCATTAACCCTAACCATTTGACGCCAATACGGCACATTTTTTATTAACCGAAATAGCACAAATACCTGTGTAATAGTTCCGAGCACATATGAGTGTGACCTGAATTCTAAGCTGCTGTAAAGGGAGCAATTTGCTGCAAATACGCAGGAAACCGAGAATTATTGGTGACGCTACTCTCGCCAAAATTACTGCAACTAAAGGTAACAGCTGCGTTCGGTATTTAGGATATGTTCTCAAGATGGTAAACAAGTAGGAGATTAGAAATAGTTACATATTTTCGGCCGATGGTGAAGTTTGTTGACCGAGATGCAGCCGAGGTCAGCAAGCACTGAGGCCGTAAATGTGCTTTTATTCCGAAGTGCACATACTATTTTTTCTGTAATTGGGAAAATTAATAAATACTGATATTTTTGAAAGAGGCGAAATAACACTAAGGAAATTTCCGGACTGATACTTGCGATTTCCTAGGAATCCGGTAATATTGACATTTTTCATGAAAAATATATAAGCATTGATATATAAAAACAAAGTGAAGTTGCTGACGAAGTACTTTATTCCTTGGCCCAAAATGACCATGAATTAAATTTGTTTTTAAAATAGTTTTTGCATTGGGGAATATGAAGGAGCTGTCCGGCACACTCGGTTATGTGTTTTATCCCTGCTTTATTTAGTTTTTAGAGATTAGTGAAACCTTTTTCAACCCAGTGTTAAGAACATTCATGTTAAATTCTAAATTTTTATATTTAGATCATCGGAATCTGTTGCTCATAGTTTTTCCTTGCATTACATCTACCGTTCATCGCATGTTGCACCTGGGAAGTATATATTTTCTATCCCGCTCTCATCACGAATTATTCCCGATATAATAATAATAATAATAATAATAATAATAAATGCCTTTATTTAAAATAATTGTAAAAAATACAGTTACAAAAAATATATATGTACCTAAGACTGGCGCAGTCTAGCTTAATAGCTACTCCACTGAACCAGTCCGAGATATGACCTAAATTAAAAAATAAAAGTCCCAACAAATGGCACTAAGCAGATATCAAATGTCATTCAAAAATTAATAAAAAAAATCTATTATTTCCTGACGAGACTAAAGACTAAATATCTTGATAGCCTTGAACATCGAAGAAAAATAAGGGACCTATCTTTTTACTATCGATACTACTACGAATGGCATCCGAACGAGCTGGCACTTATAAATCTGCCCAGCGTTGTGGCAAACAGAAATACATGTCAGACACAAGCTGCTCATCAACATACTATTGAGTTGCGAACATCTAGGACGTCGCTGTTACGGGACTCCTTTTACTAGAGGACTACGTGGCTCTGAATGGACTTCCGAGTAACGTATTTCCCGGAAAGTACAACCTACAGGGCTTCAAACCCAACATCCGCCGTCATCTCCGCCCACGCACCGCTCGGTGAGTGGTATAGAAATTTCCTTTTGTGTCTATGCATAAAAAAAACCGAAGCCACGCCTTATAACACCTTGGCATTTTTATTGCTAACTCATACATTATGATGCTTTATTCCTCCCGTCTGATCTCCTCCTCGAAAAGATTGGCAAGACACCACAACGCTGAATTAAGAGTTTAGGTTAAAGTCAATTTTTTTCTGACGGAAAATTAAATTTGTAATAATTTTTCCGCTCAAATAGCTCGTGATCTTTTTAAATCAATTTATTTTAGTATACAAATTTATCCTCGTTTAGTTTGTATCCGTGTTCGGACACGGTTTGTATTTAGTCGAGTAGCGGGTATCCACTAATCACTAAAAGATTTATTATGTCAAAAATCATTCAGATACAGTTTATTGCAACTATAGCAAGTGCTGAAGAAGTGGGTTATGGCTTATAGGCTTAGGTTATGTACATCACTAATAAAGAGCTAAATAGTTAATGGATTAAAGGTCGATAAGGCAGAAGGAAATTGTCGAAATCTTCAAGGGCATTTTAAGGATTGGCTTCTTTCACCATCCCATTTTTTAGTTCACTTTTCGCTATGGTGGTTTCGAAGTTAACGTGAAACTTTAGACTGCAAACTGGTTATAGGGAAATGGTTTTCGAAAGTTGATATTTCTTTCTGTATATATTTAATATTCACGAATGATGTTCAAGGTCGTTAGAAACCAAGGATACTTTTGGAGCTTTCGATTTTTCTTTAAATAAGACGTACTCATTACGTAACAAGCAATTCGGATTTAGCATCTTCCCGAGTTAAAAGGTTTAGGAATAATTGAAAGTATTTCTACTTTTCATTGTTGTCAATATGTCAATACGTCTTCGAATGCTTCAAATAATGAAGCAAAATAAATCCAGTTATCTGTTTAGTCCCAAAGAACTAACTGAAAGTAGTCGATTAACTCTATAATGTGTTGAGATCTAAATGATATTCTCTCAGGCCGCCAGGCGCAGTATAACATTCAAATTTTCTCATATCTCCTTAATATTCTGGAGAATATTTGCTCAACAACTTCATTCAGTCAATATTTTTTTGGATCTTGGCACGCAAAATTTACAATATTTGTCCTTCAATGGAATACAAAATCCAAATGATGTAACTTGAATTAAAGTGTCACGCATATCGTTATCTCAAGTCTTCATTCCTTACTTAATGGCAACCGACTGAAGCTGATTCGAACTCGAAATTGATGGCTTAGTATACATATAAAAAGGAATCATTACCATTATTTTTCCACAGTCATATAAACTGACACAAAATTAATTTTTGAATTAAGAGTTACCAGTTTTTCTCAAGAAACGTTTTTTGTTGGGGGTAATAATATTAATTTTTTACCTAATCAATTTTCCAATAACCTGGAGAATATAAGTCCCCCTTATATAATCTACTTGCTATGTTTATATGTCTGTGTCGTCTCTACTGAAGTCGTGGGTTTCTCTAGAAAATTGTTCTTTTTATAGAAAGATAGATAAGATGCCATTTTAAAAACTGTCATCGATGGATTTTTTATTTTTGATTTAATAAAAGAGAAAAAAATTAAAAAACAAAATTGTTTTTACCATTCCCGATAAAATAGCGAATGCCCAGCCCTATGAAATGAGTGATTAGAACACTAAACATGCACTTCAGATCAGAAACGCAAAGTTAATGTTAGTACTTTGGGATGAGGCAACGATGGCACCTAGCTATGCACTTAGTGCTATTGATAAGTTACTGAAAACAATTATGCAAAATAATTATTCATTCGGTGGCAAAGTTTTGTTGTTAGTTGGCGATTTTCGTCAGTGTCTACCAGTTGTGCCTCGCGCACATAGAGCAGCAATTATACAAACATCACTGAAATGTTGCCGTCTGTGGTCGGAATTTAAAATTTTGCAGTTGAGTACAAATGTACGATCCGTAGACAATTAACTAATGATGGCGGTCTTGGGGAAGACATTATTGAAATCCCACATACAATGATAGCCAAAAAATCTATTGCAGAAGAAATATTTGGTCAAAGATTGCAGCCACTTGATGTTGCAACATACTCTAAATCAGACATTAGAAATGACGATGTAACACAGATTAATATGCAAGTTTTAAATATTTTGGAACGAGAATAACTTACCTTTTTGAGTAATGACTCAGTAGAATGCGATGATGTCTCAGAAAATTAAAATTATCCAATTGAGTTTTTAAATAGCCTGACACCTTCGGGAATGCCACCACATAGATTAAATCTCGAAGTGGGTCAATTATTATGCTTCTAAGGAATTTATATACCCGAAGGGCATTATGTAAAGGCACCTGATTAGAAGTAACCCAAATATCACAAAATCTTATATGTGCAACGATCCTAACAGGTACCTCAACTGGAAACTGCATTTATACCAAGAATAGACTTGGCTCCTGTACAACCAGATTTGCCATTTGTATTACGAAGACGACAATTTGCTGTTAGGTTAGCATTTTCCAAAACAATAAATAAATCTCAGGGACAGACTTTAAGTAAGGTGGGCGTATATCTTCCTAAGCCTGTATTTAGTCACGGACAGATGTACGTAGCATTTTCAAGGGTTAGGTCCCATAACGACATAAAAAATCAGAATACGAAGAGAAACAATGCATGCTTCTAAAAGGTTTGCCAAAGTTTTCTCAACCAACATTGTTTATCGAGAAATTTTATAGATTCTGTAAATGATCCTTTGTTAATGTAGAACAAAGAATTGTATATACATTGCCTGGCAGAGACAGGCTTATCAACTAGTATATTATAAACAGTATGCAGAATACAATGATTAATTATGAGGCATATCGAGCAAGTATGAGGAAATTTTAGTGAATTTCACTGTACCAAGTAATTACCAAGTAGTTGTAGAATGAAATGTAACTAGTTAGCTATCAAAAATCTTGATTTGAGTTTATACGGCAGACACACATATTTAACAACATGCAAATTGTTTCTAAAGTTTGACGGTCGATTAATTCATCTAAATATTGGCAATTCTATATTATGCACTTAAAGCACCACCATCAAACACATTGTAAAAAAATTCAAGAGACAAACTATTTGTTCTGCGCATTACTCAGCCAAAGTACAAATAATGTCGAGTAGATCCACTCAGCAAAAATCGTTTGATGTTTTTGCATCAAACGCAAAAGCCGCAGCATGGTAAAACATAAGAGCCATGACACACGGCGTCCGACTCGCCAGCCGATTCGGCAAAAACCGCTGTGTGTGTCATGGCTCTTAGTTTGTACTCTACCTGCAGCAGAGAGCAGTCTGTGGGGAGATATTCAAAAAGAATTCGCTGATGCGCTTTCCTCGGTTATTATAAGACAACTCGACGCAAAAGTATATAATCTCAGAGCATTTGCACACTACTCTCTGTCGGCGAAATTGGAAATTTGTCTCCAGTGAACCTACCGTATATTTATTTATACCGTGACTCAGCTAATATTTTATCCCATATGCGAACACCTTCTTTTGGTTAGTTGTTTTTTTTTTATAATTTCTCATTTCGCAGAAATAGTTTGCTCTGCTTAATCTGTCATATTATGTAATGATGACAGAAAAAACCCTAATTTTGTTTGGGATAGATGCGTTTTCATTAAATGAGAAGCTGGCAGAAAGTACAGGGATACTGTCTATAAATACACCATCACTGGAGCTTTTATAACATTAGACAATAGACATGTGAAAATATGTTCAAATGAAAGTTGCAGCTAGTGCCTCACATTTTCAATATCTTTAATTTTTATAACGAGAAATAGATTAATTTATTTTTAGAATCTACGCGAAATTTCAATATCATTCCATGTTTCACAGGTTACTTACATTTGTTTATGTCATACGTATTTATTTAATTAGTCTTCAACAACCTTTTATATAAATAGTAAATAGTAGAACATTCAGGAAGTCAATTAAATTTTAATATACAAGATGATTTATTTTAAGAGAAGAAAATAATCCGTTAAAATACCAAAAATCATGTTCACATATGGGCGGCCCTAAAAACAATAAATCGGAACTATAAATGTTGAATATGGTGAACAAACCGGAGATATAAACCCAGTGAATTTCAATGTTAAATATTTATATTATATTACAGACAATAAATGTTCAATCAGTTTCATTTGCGTTTCCATGTCCATTCTTTTAAGATATTAAACATCCTGTATATTAATAATAAATCGTCATTTTTTAAAAAGATGCTTTTTATGAAAAGGTTGTTGAGAAATAATTTAAGAAAAATGCAGTTATAATAAAAGCAAATGAAGGTAGCAATGTGATACATGGACTGAGATCGAAACTTAGCAGGGAACCCAAATATGAAATAATATAAAGGCGCCGCTTTTAAAAAAATTAATATTTTTTTGACATGCACTTCTGTTATATAAAAAATACTGATTAAAAAAAAAGATATTAACTTCGTCTTTCATTGCATGTTTTTACATATATGGATTATTACAGACGATAAGGTGGTGGTGCATTATATCCAATAATCCTGTACGACTCTACCTTAAGCCGTCTATTTATTAGGAATGAGGAAAGTTATTTCTCCTGCGCTCTCATTTAATGACATTCTATAAGTTATGAGTCTGAGTATTACAACTTCCTAACATTTTCCATCTGATAGTGCCGTAGTTTGTAGGTTATGAAAAACTTAATGACTAGCCAGAAAACATGAATTAGCCTGGATCACAAAAATTTTCATATATGCGCGAATATACTCGTAATCTCGCATTGAAAAGTTAAAATAAAAATAAGCAGATTATTAAATACTTTCATCTCGATCATGGGAGTATTCGTGAACACAGCAATCTTCGCGTGACAATGTTCATAGGGATGGCTCGTTAAGGGCCGGAGCCAAAGAGCCCGTCGTCATACCTCCAGAGAGACCTCAATGATGCAGAAATAACAAATTGAGCGACAACCTACGTTTACGAGAGATGTCGACGTGTCACCTGATACATGCCAATGTAACAGGAAATTACCTTTGCCTAGTAGTTGCAGAAGGTGGTAGAGGAAGGGAGAAGATTTTAATACTATTGTTAACGCGCTTCTTTAATTGACCTAAACATTACATTTGCTATCTGTATTTTAATGAAATTCATTAGGTTACAAAGTTAGGTCACTTTGATGCAATCAATAAAAATAAAACATCACAGCAATATTCGGCCAATATTAAATATTGCCATGACCATGCGAGCATTAAAAATTATTAATTGTGACAATTCATAGTTACTACATAGTATTTAATAAGTAAAATTCTAAAAACTGGACTTTTCGCGAAAAATATCCATAAAACGTACGATAATAACAATGAAACTGACTATTTAGTTTCAGTAGAGATTGAGGTCACATAAGCCGCAAAGTATTTATTTCCCTTAAAATAAACAAAGACATACGGAAAACTTTATTCTCAGTTTATGGATTGAATGGACAAAAATAAGATTAACAGCTTTTCAGGAGAGGTGTCAATTGATTATTATAATGAATTATCTAAAAAATACGATATGTGCTTAAGATCACACGACAGACGCGAAAACTTCAACAAAGTGATATTAAAAACTAAATAAAATTAAAAAAGATAAATCTCTTGGAGACGCGGGGCATCGATATCGCAGCACCCTCTGGACGAAGAGAATCGGTAGCTCATATGGCCACCCCAGTTGAGATCGAAACTAAATGTCCCTAATGGTATATTTGGAGTTTTTATTATAAAATATGTCTAAAATTATTGTGAAACTTATGCATTTGCAGTAAACAATTTATACAAGCCTGGTAATTTATTGTGTTAATTGCAAGGGCATTGTCCTGTGTTCGTGAAAATAGACTCTTAACCCTACTATACTACGCTACACTTCCTAATCATTCTACATTATTCATTTAAATACATATAGTCAATAGTTAGGGACCGATTTGTCTGGTACAAGGTGTGTTTCCACATAATATATCTATTATAACTTCAAAGCTGATAATACCTAGTACTATCTAAAATAACTGAAATTTTAATATGCACATGTTGTCTGCCTGAAGTAAACAAACAAACCCGTGGCTTTATAATAATAATGCCTACTTAGATATTTACTTAGACTGCCTTTTGACTCTATATATAGAAAGTATTAGACGACCACAGATATTTTTTAGGCTACAACCGAACAAAACATCAGATATTTTATGGCTACAGCCGGACAACATCAGATGTTTGATTTTAATACCTCAGATTTACTTAGGATACCTAAACACTTTTCATTTGTAGCATTATTGAATATTGATTAAGGGTTGTAGGGTGGTTTTAGGCACATGTTGTAATAATTAAAGTGTGTAAGCTTTGTTTTAAGTTCAGTCGCTCAGTTGAGAACATTGGTTTGTAAATAACTGTATATATGAGTATTTAGTGAACTAAAAACCTGGCGTTAACATGTTGCGTTCCCAAATGTAGAAAAGTAACCATTTTTTCATTTCCAAAGGAAGGTGAATTAAGATAGAAGTGGGTAAATTCAATTAAGAGGGAAGAATCATTTGTTCTAACCAAGAATAATCGGGTAAGTTTTGTTTTTCTATTTTCATAGATAGTGGTTATTCATGCACACTGTATGTTTTGGGTCTGTGCCGAACATTACGTTCGCAACATAGGATACTAATTAATTTTGTGATTTTTCAATTTTTTCCTAAAAAAGGCGTTGCAATACCTGCTTACTTTACCCGAAGAGTGTTTGTATTGTTGTTGTTGACTGTCATCAGTCTTGATCTAACGCAGGCAATTAAAGTAAATTAATATTTTAGGTGTATGAACTCCAGTTTAGGCCCAATGAAATTGAAAGGGCTACCCATATTATCGAATACAAATACAATTTTTTTTGATAATTATTTTTAATTCTTCGCTGCAGTACCAAGTATCTTGGCTTATCCCAGCGACCTATCGAAACCCCAGACAAAAAGGCAAAAATTAGAGTAGGTACCGACAAATTGAAAAAGTTTTAGCTGAGTCTTGTGTTTGTCGAAGCTTATCAGATTGATCAATGCAGCAAAATAATAAAAACCCATCTTAATCAATGCTAGCTGATAGCAAAGGGCAAACATAATACATGTTTTATTAATATTTATAAAGCTCATCAAGCTTATTTAAGCTTTATTTTCTTTATTTATGAAAATCTGTTTATATCAATAGAGCAAATGGGTGCTGCTGTCAACACAATTGTATATCAAGACAAAAGCCAACTCAACTTATCTCTTGAAATGCGTGATATTAATATTACAGAGAAAGTTCTTATTGAAGCTACTTATTTTCTAAGGCAACATACCGATCAACTTTCTGTAGAAGAGAACTTATACATTTCTGGAAACAGTTTTAAACAAATATCTAAATAACTATGTACTCTTATTTTGGTTTATATAGAGTACGAGATATATTTTAAACACATCACTGTATATTTATAAATCAATAGACATTGTCCATATTTTTTACATCATAGCATAATTAGCATATTATAATTGTTAAGTTACCTATTATAATAATCATTATGGTCCTTTCTGTAATAGGTATGACTCCCCAACGATTTTTGGTTGTCATTTTGGTAAATAATATCTAATTAACTAATACAAATAATGTAGTTATGTATTTTTTTCAAGTCAAAATTTAACAAAAGATCATCAATAGTCGACTAAGTATAGGTTTTTTAAATTTGTTCCATGTGCAGACTATTCGACCTCTATTACTTTATTATATATAAGAATAATATCGTCTTTTATTATGCTTATAATACGAATTCAACGTTTGGAGCCCCGACCTGCATATTAACCTTCACACTGCAAATATTTCTCTAATGCGCAAGGCGAAATGTGAATCTCTTTATTTAAATTTGGCGGTCGTAAATTTTTCATGTTTGGTCTATTTATTGCTTATCCACTGCTATAAAAATCAATGAGTCGTCCCCAACATGAAGCGACATGTCAAATGTTTAAAAAGGCTCAGCGCCAGAATCAGGTATTTAATTTTCTTCTCTTCGCTCAGATTATTGTAATTAGCTATTAGAAACTGATACATTTCTGTCCATCCATTTCTTTTTTTCACTCTATCCATATATTCAGCACTGGTTTTATCCCAAGTACAAGGTCTTTGCTCGATTAACTCAATTAAAGTCACAGGGCAGTTTTCCTACATATTTTTGGTGCACACTGCAACACTGTCTGGATGATACTGAATAAATTGCAGCAATTGTCATCTAGAAACATGCATAAGCTTACATGCAGCTTACTAGCTTTTCTATAATGGTATGGTCAACCGTGGGTAACACGCGATTTGATCTACTGAAATCACGTGTTACCATCATATCGCGTCGGTGGCGTCGCAATACATTTTATGGCATCGCATATGCCTGAAAAAATCACATAATTTGCGACCATTTATCGCGAGCCATTGTCTGTAAAATCGTCGTTCCTAAAAAGGCTATGCTGTGTAGTACATCCAGTTCATTTCATGTGTGGAAATTTAAAAAATATGACCTCACCGAATTCATTTACGTTGCCGTTATTCCGCATGTATGCTCGGTCGGATCAGTGTTTGTGGCTTTACGTGGGACTAAGCGGTCGAATTGGACAGGAACAGGATATAATCTGGATCTAGATAATCCTCAAATGATTTTCAAACGAATACGATCGTAGGGCGTCACTGAATAGAGGTACGAAACGTGGCGTGACGAAGCTTGTCTGTGTCTCCAAATACTTGGTCAGTCAAATATAGGGAGGAAATATGCCTAACATTGACATTTGGACAAGATTCTAATTATATTATAGGTAACATTTTGTAAAAGTGAGCGAAATCTAAATAGAAAATAAAATGCCTACAGAATTCTTTTGGCCAAGAAAAATGGCAGTAATCTGCTACGGTGAATTAATCTGCTGTTGGCCAAGGTACGGAATCAAAATGACAGGACGTTAATTGCAGCTCGCAATCGAAGCGGATCTTGTCGCTTGGTCAGACACGCACTTACGATGATTAAAATTAAATTTTCAGGCGAAAGTAAATTTTATGCGAAAAAATGATAAGTGATAATCCGGAACATGTAAAACCTTTCTTTCAAAACACACACTTTATTTGGCGTTACGCGACGGAATCTTTTATAGAATCGGAACCCACGGGCAAACTTTACAGAATAAACATAAGTTGCCGCACTCACTGTCGGAACTTTGATGCATTGAGATCACAAGCGTGCCGCAAATACCTGTATATTCTGTAAACTTTGTACTTTGTACCGTCAACTGTGTATGCGAATGCATCGGCGGTGGCTGGCTCCTCGAGCGGGACGGGGGGGGGGGGGGGTGTCTAGCCGGTTTTGCGTGCTTCGAGAGTGCGGGAACTTATAATTTATTTAGTAAACTTTGCCACGAGTTTAAATTTGAAATTACGAAAAAGAATAGAGTCAATAGCCCGTTAAATAAGAAAGTTAAAACCTAGAGTGCATATATACCGTAAATATAAAAACATTATAATAACTTGGCTAGGAGCAATAAAATATAACTTATGAAATAATTGGTTAACATTTGGATTATGTGTAATATCATTTAAATAATTTTTGTAACCAAAGTCTAAAACTAGACATTACTCATTTCTGTTACAGAGGCAATCTATACATTGAATGAGTGCTAAGGTTTATTTTCTCGTATCGCCGATTCGCCATTCGATGATGTTTACTAAAAAAATATTTTGAAAAATATTATTTGAGGTTACTTTTATATCCATGTTATAACAGAAAATAAGCGTGTAGTGGATAGTTGCTATAGAAATTGGAAATTTGTTTCGAGTTTTAGATAATATTTATTATACCCGAGAGGACGAATGGTAGTATAAGTTTATAAATATTCAAAATGCAATTAGATATTAGGCAATGGGTTATATAATTGAAATATTTTCATTGTTACTAAGGGCATGTTCTATAAATACTATTCATATAACTTATAACAGTTATAAACTTAATCTAGTTTAGCAGGTCGTGCCGAAATTAAATATTGATATTCTATATCAAATGCAATTATCCTAATGGAATGATCTTGATTACAACATAACATAAGCCGCCAGTGCTAAATAAAGCCCAGCAAAGGCAGACAATGTTATAATTAAATAACAATAAAAAACTGGGAGTTGGCAAAAAAATTTTAAATTACCAAAAGTGTGAATCGTTTTTAACACAGTAGTGCATTTAATTTGGAGCTGAAATGTACTTCAATTGTTAAGGTTTTAAAAAAATATAAAAAATTGGACCTTATTATCGGGCCTTTCAGTTAATAAAGTTCACTGATAATAAAGCATAGTAAAAAAGTAGAAAAAAAGGCTACGCATAGTTGAGTCCAATCCTTAATTTGTTTTATACGGTAAATTCAGGTACCACAATTATAATGTCAGAAAAACGTCATTTACGAACCGCCTCGGAGTTAAATCCAATTATAGATGGCACCGAAGCTTGCCATAGTGGCAGATTATAGATGCGATAGACGATAGATAGAATTATAAGATTCACTTTTAAATAATAGAGCCACAAATTCTAAGGACAAGTTATATTTTCACAAAAAGCGGTAACAGTAAATCGTAACGAAGGGGTGGCCCATA
>MU182644.1:237071-258250 GCA_016904865.1 Pissodes strobi | reverse complement strand
CGGTTGTTGTATTTCTCGATGATGGCTGTTGGCGGTTTTTTAACCTTGAAATTTTGGCCTTTTGTTTGGATGTTCGGATTGCGGAATCTGTTTCGGCTCGGAACTCGGCTAGATTGTCGATGATGGTCCAAAGCGTATGATGTATGATGTTGCTTAGTCGGAGGCGCAGTTTGTATAGTTCGCGGTCATTGTTCTCTAGCGCTTTTCTCACGTCGTGGATTTTCTCTCTGACTAAAGCGTGGCCGGCGTTCTTCAGAATGTTGTCTATTTTTCGGGTTTTGACATGATGTTTTAATTTGCAGCAGGTCGGTTGGTCCCGGCAGTTGCGCAGAAAGGCGAGGTCGCAGAGAAGTGTCGCTTTCTTCGTGCAACGTTTCTCGAAAGTCTTCGTGTCGTGGTGGATTCCTTCCCAAAGGTGAATTATATTTTGTCGCAGGTTCTCACGGGTGTGTAATGAATTTTTGATGTTCTCGGGTTTCCCGTGTATGCCGGATGTCCTGAGTTGGACTGTTTCTAGGCTGACGTTTCCATGAAATCTCATTCATCATTTTCAAAGCTTGTTTTACGTTTTCACTTGATCATGGTGGAAGACGTACTGAGGCTGATGCTCGCGTGCGTCGGGTTTTGTGTGCTGGCGCGCTGTTATTGGCCGGCTGCTCTCCGCCAATCAGGTGTCGCGTACGGCTGCGTGTCGTCGGGCCCGCTGTCACTGTATTTCGAAAAGTCGACGCGGCATTATTTTCTGGGGCTTGTTCCCTTGGCTTAACTCGACACCCAAGGACAAAATTCCCTCAGAAAACCAAGGAGTGTATGAAATCCCATGTGGAGAACGTGGCCTATCGTACATAGGTCAAACAAACCGAAAGCTGTGAAAAATTATATAATTTAAATCGTATGTTCGGTCGTTATTTATTCAAAATATACCAGCTGTGATACTTCTATCTGTAAAACTAGCTGAGAAAAAGAAGCAAATCCGTTCCGTAAAATAAGGTTTTTGTAATGAGAATAATCAAATTATGTCTGTTTAAGCTGGGATATGATGACGTTTAATACTTCCCACAACTTTTCTAGTTAGTCTGGATTATCTCGCGGCTACAGTGCAAGAACTCCAAATCCAAGAAGCAAAGCACATGCCCGTATGAACGTTCATACAGGCTAATCTGGGCTTTTTGTTAATAATTTTGTCATATAATTTTTTGTTTATACTGATTTTTTTTGTCGCCCTATTATTTTTCTATTTCTAAATTAATGCAAGTTTGAAAATTACTCTCATTGACGACTTTTCAATGGACCATAATTTGCCAGTGACGTACAACTTGTTCTTTAACTAAGTTTAAATGAACCGCATAAATAAAAAGTAACTGGTAAAAACCTACGATTTAAATGCTCCTGAGAAATTTCCATGCCCATTTTTATATAGTAGTTATTTCCACCGATATATGTAGAAATTTCGACAAACGGTTATTTTTTTTTTTTTTAATTGAAGATAGTTTGGGTTAGTTTAGGATCAGTATCTTTAAGCAATTAAGACTGGATTATGCATGTTTATCCAAAGTGTTAAAATGATCACTTCCTCTATGCTAATTTTCCTTGCGATAACACTGAAAAAGCATAACCCAATGAAAGTGTGAATAATTTTTTTACAAAGCTTTGCATTCAAGTTCAGGTTCAAAATGTACTTGAACTATTGACGAGCTATTGAAAAATCTATGAAAATGGGCATTATTATCCAACCTTTATAGTCCTGGAGCCCGTGTACAAAAGTTATATAATTTGGCGGGTAGTTTCTTCATATTTTTATTCGATTGTACCCACATTGTACAGATACGTTTGGGGTGTCAGCTGGCTAGGTGGCGGTGGGGGTAGTTGCTAAGGGGTTGCAAACACATGAAAAAAATTGTGACGGGAATCAGTCCCGGGCTGCACGAAACTCTTCTGAACGAAAATAATGTTCAATAATGAACATTGAACATTGTCAGCTAGCCGGGGGCTGGTGGGGTACTTGTCAGCTAGGGGGTGCGAATGAGTCCGAAGATGCGAATTTTCAAAACTATGTCGGGCAACTTGAAATTTGGGTGGCTACTAATATTTTATATATGATTCACGAAAAAAAGTGTCAGCTGCTCGTATGTCGGTGGAAAAGATGTCAGCTGGGGTCACAAAAGGTTCCGGGCGTAGACGGGCTGTTAACTGGCGCGCACGACCTTTAATGCATCAGCTGACAATTTTTCCACTAACATACGAGCAGCTGATAATTTTTTTCATAATTATTGCATTAAATATTAGTATCCAACTAAATTACAAGTTTCCCGAAATCATTCTTGATGATTTGATCATGAAAAACATGCAGGGTGCAATCTCGACTTAACAACTTCAGTTCTACATAATCAGAAATTCCCTTAATTTTCAATGGATAATTATTTACTGCTTAATTATAATGCATTATGTACTGTACTACATAAGTTAATAGTAAACAATTTACTATACAAAATCGTCTTATTTATTATTAAAAAACTATTAACTCATCTTAACATGTCGATATTTAGTCTCAATCTTCGTAATCATCTACTTTGTCATCATCAGAGTCTTCAATCTCATGTTCGAATGGTAAAAGGTCGTCATCAGGAGGTTCATTGACATCTGGAAAAATAAGTAATAGATTGTATACAAATTATTAATATTTTATGACCTGACAAATTCAATTAATTTAAATAAATACCTTTAGTATTGTCGGCGTCTTGAGTGATCAGTTTCACAGTCGGGGGTAATTGGTCGCCATGAAACCATTTGCAAGTGTATTTACCTTCCTCCAGCTGCCATCCATGATCCAGTGGGTCCAATGTGGACAGAACGTGCTTGTGCGCGTTACTCCATATCCTCGATATGTAGATGGTCCTCAATAATTGCTGTTTTAATTCAGAGTATGATGATGGCAAGAAAGATGCGTCGAAGTTCTTATCTAAATGTAAATTCGTTGTCATCTTTACCTAGTTTATATACTTTCATGAAGGTCGCCACACGTACATCATTAACTTTTTTATTGTCGTAGAGCGATACATGGTACATACAAATTCAGATATTATTGCAGTATTTATTGCTATCTGCGACTTATTGACAGAAAACATTGCCAATGCTATGCCAGCCATCGAAAAATTTCTGTGTACCATGTATGGCTTTACGACAATAAAAAAAGTTAATGATGCACGTGTAGGGACCTTCATGAAAGTATATAAACTAGGAAAAAATGACAACGAATTTACATTGCCTGATAAGAACTTCGACGCATCTCTCTTGCCACCATCATATTCTGAATTAAAACAGCAATTATTGAGGATTTGGAGTAACGCGCACAAGCAAGTTCCGTCCACATTGGACTCACTTGGTTATGGATGGCAGCTGGAGGAACGTAAATACACCTGCAAATGGTTTGATGGCGACCAATTACTCCCGACTGAAATGATCACTCAAGACGCCGACAATACTAAAGGTATTAATTTAAATTATTTGAATTTGTCATGCCATAAAATATTAATAATTTTTATATAATCAATTACTTATTTTTCAAAACGTCAATGAACAGCTTGATGACGATCTTTTACCAATCGAACATGAGATAGAAGACTCTGATGATGACGAAGACGATGCTGATGACGAAGATTGAGACTAAATACCGACATGTTAAGATGATTTATTATTTTTTAAATAATAAATAATACGATTTTGTATAGTAAAATTGCTTACTATTAATTTATGTAGTACAGTATATAATGCATTCTAATTA
Source organism: Pissodes strobi (assembly GCA_016904865.1). Classification (NCBI taxonomy): domain Eukaryota; kingdom Metazoa; phylum Arthropoda; class Insecta; order Coleoptera; family Curculionidae; genus Pissodes; species Pissodes strobi. The sequence continues at coordinate 254,469 of MU182644.1, read as the reverse complement.
AGCAGTACTTAAATAATTATCCATTGATAGTTAAATGAATGTCTGATTATGAACAACTGAAATTGTTAAGTCGAGATTGCCCCCTGCATGCTTTTTTATGATTAACTCATCGAGAATGACTTCGGGAAACTGGTAATTTAATTGGATACTAATATTTAATGTAATATTTACGAAAAAATTTATCAGCTGCTCGTATGTTGGTGGAAAAATTGTCAGCTGATGCATTAAAGGTCGTACGGGCCAGCTAACGCCCGGAACGTTTTGTGACCCCAGCTGACAACTTTTCCACCGACATACCAGCAGCTGACACTTTTTTTCGTGAATCATATATAAAATATTAGTAGCCACCCAAATTTCAAGTTGCCCGACATCGTTTTGAAAATTCGCATTTTCTGACTCATTCGCACCCCTAGCTGACAAGTACCCACCACCCCCCGGCTAGCTGACAATGTTCAATGTTCATTATTGAACATAATTTTCCATTGATAAAAGTTTCGTGCTGCCCAGGACTGATTTCCATCACGATTTTTATTTTCATTTATTTGCAACCCCTTAGCAACTACCCCCACCACCACCTAGCCAGCTGACACCCCAAACGTATCTGCACAATGTGGGTACAATCGAATAACAATATAACGAAACTGCCCGAAATCGTTGCAATTTTTGTACTCGGGCTCCAGGACTATTATGTTAATCAAGCTTACTGATATTAAAGCATAGTTTTATGTTTGTACTGGTTTTGTTATCGCCTTTTATTTATTTTTTCTTCCAAAATTAATGCAGGTGTGAAAATTACTCTCATTGACGACATTGAAATGGACAAAAATTTGCCGATGATGAACAACTTGTTGTTTAATAGGTAAGGTTGAGCTTAAGTGTTCCCTAGGCAAACATGCAACCATTTTCAGGCTGAAGTTCAAGCCATTGATGACTGCACAGTGGCTGATCGATAGGAACTGGAAACGCAAGTCAATCAGAATATTCTCGGAGAGTCAAGCGGCTTTAAAAGCTCTTGGATATAGCCGCTGTACATACATCCAAGGCTGTATAGAACTGCCAGAAACTACTCACCAAACTAGGTAGAGAAAATAAACTTACACTGATCTGGATACCTGGACATACAGGATATAAAGGCAATGAAAGAGCTGATGCCCTTGCGAAGCAGGCGGCTGCAACGACCTTCATAGGACCAGAACTAGTACAGCTAAAGAAGCCCTCTCCAGGTGCACACAACAGCAATTTATAGACAAATGGAAAGACTTACCGGGTCTAACATATTCAAAGATGACAGCGAATCTGCCATCAGGAGTGAGAACTAGACAACTACTTCAACTTGGCCGATAGTAGGTGCAGGTTGTAGTTAGCATTGGCCATTGTCGGCTAAGCAGCCACATGAACAAGATAGGGCTTTCCAAAGAAACGGAATGCCGCTTGCGCTTGGAGGACGAAGAAACAATGAAGCATGTTTTATGCCACTGTCCAGCAGTAAAAAGAACCAGACAAACAATGTTTGGAAATTCTCAAATGACGCTTATAGATTTGAAAAGTGTCCACATTAGAAAGCTATTCATGGAGTGGATCGAGCCTCTGGCCTAGTGGAAACCACAGATGTGAGCCACCATAGACCAAGGGTCGCATTGTCCGAAATACCAAATAGAGCGCCCTGTAGGATGAAAATATTCAGGTATTTTTTTGGTTGCTATAGTAACGGAACAAAAGAGAAAGTTCTGATTGGCTAAAAATAATTGACGTAACATTTTAAAATAAATATTACAATGGTGACTATCACATTTTTGCCAGATAATTCATCATAGGGTGTACACCTGTAGCTAGTTTAAATTACATACAATGGAGAAAAAGAGATTCTTTGGTTTTACTTAATATAATAAATCTATTTTCATAAAAATGACAGATTGCTATGCTAAATATTTACGGATAGTTCCGCCTAAAGCAAATCACCATTTATCTTGATTTTCTTCGGCGATTTTTTCTTGCAGTTCTCGTTTTCTATTTTCCTTTTTTGTCGTCTCTCCGCAGATACTTAAAAGGATAATAAATTGCAACGCCGACTGGGGTGTTACCTAGGGAGCTAATTGAACATCGCTCCAGCTATCGGTTTGAATGTTTTTGTTGGCTCTGAATTTTGTCTCAATTTGTAGCGACAATATAGCTTACTTCTAGAAAGCAATTTATTTTATTTTTAAGTATAAGTAAAAATACAAAATTCATCATTTTCAGCGTTAGGGACTGATAGAGCGAAGAGGACTTTCCAAATAAGTCAATCGCTATAGAACTAAATGATTATTGCTGTAATGTTAAACTATGCGTGAAAAATTGAAGCATATTTATGCTTGTCTTGTCACAGAAAATTTTATGTGCTAAAATATTAAAGCGCATGTTTTTACTGTCGGGTTCTGCTCAAAATTTAAAGTTACCATTATGTAAGAATTTATACTATTTATATTATTTACTTGTATACATTATACATGTTACACTTGATTCAACAAACAACTTTATTTACTTACATTAGGCTTGATTATTAATACAGACATTAGGAAATTAAAGATTTTAAGCAAAGTACTGGCCGAGAATGCGGTTGTTATTCTCGGGTACTGGACTGACAGGGCATGCTGCATATGATGCAGGTGCACAAACAAGATGCAGGTATTGCAGGTACAGCAATGAATTAATACTGCATTATGATACAATAGGTTTGTTCTAGCAGGACATTTCGGACGGTTTGAAGCCATCCGGAGTTTGCGCATAGCGATATAAGCGTCGCTTTTATAGCTATGCGCAAACTCCGGAGGCTTCAAACCGTCCGAGATTTCATGCTATAACAAACCTAATGTGTCAAACAAGGGATCCTTTATAATGACTAATCTACTGAAGAGGTGGCTGGTACCATTTAATGAAAACAACAATATACTGTGAAGATATAACAACTTCATTCTGAAGGAAATGGGCGTGTTATATACAGAGCAGCAATTTTAGATTGAAAAACCCATTTGATATTTGGAACTATTCCTTCCTCTAAATTAGAATTGACAAGACGGTGTAGCTTGGCCTTCTATGAGGGGTAATTCTTGTTAGAAAATTCCCGATAGGGCGTTCTGATGAAGGATCTGTGGGTGGCAAACATTATGCTTTGTTGAGTTTGAAATGCCTGCAAATTGATTAAACCAAACTATCTAGCCACATTATTTATAGTGGGTGATAAAGGTAAGTACTTTCTTTCTGAATATTGTGAAATGCCAGTCAGATGAACTATTAATCTTGAAGATTTGATTACCAAAGGGTGTATTATAACGAGTCTAGCAAATGTAATACTATTTATAATGGCATTTAGTTCTTCTTGAATAATCATAAAAGAAGCAGTTAATTATCCACAATAAAGTAAGAGTTTAAACTTAGCATCTACAGCTATATGATAATCAGTAATAGTCCCACATTTGCTCCTCAATTATTTTTATATCTTTATTGAACGTTTACTTATCTATTTGTACTTTGCGAATAACATAATTAAAATTTCTGATAGTAGTTGAAGTTACTAAGATTTGTTCGTTTAATAACTTTTTTTATTTCGTTTTCATCATGTTCAAGTATATTTATACTTTCTTTATAATATTGTCACGTATAGAATATTTGCAGGTCATTTACTGTTACGACCTGTATGCCGTGACGTTACACCTGGGTTGGCGTGCAGGAATTATAGCTCACATACGGGGATCGATCTACGTGATGTGAGAAGAGATGCTAAGGAAAGCACTTTAGTTAAAAGCAATAACAACGTCTATTGGCCAAAGACAAATTTATCATAGATTCGAATTTTACCATTGTGGCTAGGCGACCCCTGAGTCCACGATCATGTGCGCTGCCGAAACTCAATTTTGGATAGGGAATAAGGTTTTAGATTAGGACCCAGCGAATATGTGGTCTGCCGGAAACTGGTTTAGGTGAGAAACAAAGTCTGCCGAACTGATGGTTCGCTAGCGTATTTATATAATAAAAAGTGGTGATCGTTGCACGTTTAAGGTTTATAATCGCTCACGTTGACTGCTCGCGTTGCTTATAATTTGTCTTTTATGTTTACATAATATTTTTTAAGTTCAAGTACAAACTTAGGGCATGGTGGTATTTACTTGGTAGTTTATGCATTTTAGTAGTTCACAATAATCTTCGTCAGATGCATCAAGTTCTTGGTTATTACCTTCCATATTGATCTGATACCATTTAATAAACCTTGTTTTTTTTCCGAGCAAACCTTAAAGTGTCAAATTGAACTTCTTGTAATTTTAATTCAACAGAATCAACTAAAAATCCATAGATTAAGGATGAGCCACCAGACTATGTGTTTATCGAAAATTATTCATTTCATTTATCCCACTATGGATATTAGTTTCCTCTTAATGTTACTGAAATAATATAATATTCCTTGGACCTATATCTATTTTTTTCAATATTACAAAATTTATTTCATCGCCTGAGAATTCAAAACTAAGAATTTCTGAAATATATTATTCTCTATTATCTTCAACATAATATGTTTTATTAGTATCCAATAAATGTTTATAATAATATAGTAGTTTAAAGAATGTTTTCATTGCGTATTCCATTTCATTATGAACAGAAATAATAAAACATATTCTTTGAGATTCACTTCTTGAATCAGCTAATTTTTTTCTTGCTAGAGAATTCAGTATCCTCTTCTAAAATATAGTAGTTCAATATTTTGTAACTATAATATTATTTTTTTACTACTAACATGATAAATCACCATTATTTACTCCATTCCTCAAATGAGAAGTAACATTTCTCACCCTAGGTAAATAATGATATTAAAAAAAACCTAGGTCAATAATGAAACGGAAACGGAAAATGTCAAACTTGTTAGTTTGACAACTAGTTGTCATTTCGGATTATTTGAAAAATTAGTAGGAAATGATTAATTTCAAAATCTAATCAATTCAAATAATGATAAGGATTGTATCAGTGCTATTAGTAAAAAAAAATATATACAGTATGACTCACTTTTCATGACTCCCCATAATATTCTTATTAATAATGCGATTTTGTCAAAATTTAGATGGAGAGAAGGTACTTTGCATGTATGGAGCTGTCAGGAGATTATTAGCGTTTTTTGGCGAGTAATCACGGTTAACTACAAGTAATACTGAAGTAAGTGCCAAGCGGGCACCCCACACAAATTGTACTGTCTGCTTCTGTCTTCGCCAAAATACCGTAGTTAGATCTTGCATTGCTAGAAAAGAATATAGGTATTTTGCATATTTATTTGAAAATGATCAGTTTGATCAGTAAAGAACGTTTACTCATATTTTTAATGACAGAATGGTGGCCTCTGGAGATAAGCAAACTAATGGTATTTTTTCGATGAATATGTTCAGGATTCTTTATGCTGCCCAAATCCCATTTGGGGCACATTTGTGTAGGAATTCCGATGCGTATGAGGCTTCTATAGAAGAATTTCATGAACGTATAATTTACAAACTTGTTCAGAATGGAAAAACAAACATTTCACATGTTTAACGTTTCAAAATTAATCCGCCATGACTCCATCAAACCTCGAGTACCACACCTCGTCACGTATGTAAGTTGTAGTAAGCCGTAGTTGAAAAATGATGATGTAATTGTGACGTCACGAAACTTCCCCTCACTTACCACAATTAAATTAATCCTCGTGAAAACAAAGTAGTATCCTGTAGTATGCCGTGGTTAATTGTAGTTAGCTCGCGAAAAAACGCTTCTTGTTACGATATCTGTCAGTTAGACAACTGAACTTCCAGGCTACTTGATATTTCGAACTATTTGAAAAATAAGTAGAAAATGACTAATATAAAAATCAAATCGAATCAAATATGGTTATATATCAGTGTTAGTAGTAAAAAAAATTCTATATATACCTCGGTTGAGAAGGCCATTATTAACCTCGCACATTATATCCTTCGGCGCTCCGCGCCTCAGGATATAAAAGTGCTCGGTAAATAATGGCTTACTTCTCAACCTAGGTATATAATATACTATTTTTAGTTCCTTACCTAAGAGTTGATCAATTTTAAGCCTCCAGCGTGATAATCTGGATCCCGGGTCATGAATAGAAAATAACCATGTTAATGGTGACAATTGTAAACTTTCAACTCTAAAGATAAGATCTGAAGTATCTAATGCTATAAAAAATACCTAATAATTCGCGTTCAGTACTACTATAATTTGCTTTGGCTTCGGATTTATTGTTTTATGTGTAAACGGGATAAACAATCAACTTTGCGCGGGTTTGATTTGGCTCCGTTAGCAGTTACTCACTCAGTTACTGTATGACCTAGATAATTGACTTCGCGTCTCACGAACTGACATTTATCAGGCTGTATTTTTAAATTAAAATTTCTTAAAAGTTTAAACACATCTTTTAATTTTTGTATATGATCCTGTATCGGTACTCATTACTATAGTGTCGTCCATTTGTACTAAACATGTTTCTCCTTGTAAACTCCTTAATCCATTCTCCATTTCTCTTTGAAAAGTGGACGTACATTTTAATTCAAATGGCACACGTAAAAAATTCGTAATGACCTGCCTCGACTGAAAAGCAGCTTTTTTAATATCTTTAGGATCAATTTCTAGTTGATATAAACCACTGGCTACATCCAGGGTTGTAAAATAAAGGTATATGTCTAAGTGATATAGCAAATTGGTAATATTAGATAATGCGTACTTATCATCTCTTGCGATGTCATTAAGTGTTCAGTAATCAGTCACAACTCTATATTTTTGTTTTCTTCTGGAATCTATTTTTTTTCGGAACTACTGGGGACGACAGCACTGTATGATTCTAGCATTTTATTTATTATTTGATCTTTGACTTCTTGTTAATGAACATGTGGATATCTATAAGATTTAGTGAATATTGCCTTAGAATCATTTGTTTCCATCTCCTAAATAAAAAATAAGAATAATTCTAAACAAAGTTTTGTTATAGACTTTTTTCTGACCTATGTAAATGATTTTTATCGAAATTGATTTTGTATTATATCTTTTCAACAAATATTATTTCTATCATTCATTTTAAAGCAATTAAATATGTTTTATATATTTATCGGTTCCAACATTAATTCAGGAAGAGTAATTGTTTGAATTTTATTACTCGTATTTAGAAGCATAGCCTCGTAAAAAAATCGCAATTATTATTTTTACTTTGAATACTGAACTTTCAATTTTTATTGAAGGACCTGCGTCTGTACTTTTAAATTGGTACATATTAATTTAAATTTTTCCACACGCGGGTTGAGAGTTATTTTATTTTCAGATTTTTTTCAGTTTTCGTATGTTCTCCATTATTAATAATTTTTTTTTCGTTTGAACCATTTACTTTATTCGCGTCTTGTTAATCTTTTTACTTAAATAAAGGAACTATATTAAAATTGGTAATTAATTTCTTATTTTAAAAATTTATGACTCATTCTAATTGTTCCAGAAAATCGGGTCCAAGAATACCATCAAATTCAATTAGAATACTACGTATGTATATTTTAAAAGTATTATACACTCTAAAAGGCATACACGAATAACGTTTTATTTTTAATAATTTATTTGAACTTGCACAATGCATATGAATAATAGATTCATTATTCATTTTATTACACGAAGGAGATCCTGCAAGCTCCGGTTGCAATTCGACATTATGAGCATTTAAGTATTCGTCATTTGAAAATCCGCGGTAATATCATTATTTCGGGACCATGACTCAGATTCGTCAAAGATAGTTTTTGACTAGCACTCGAAATTTGCGGGGCTGGATTGCCAGTCTCCAATTGTTCCTGTTCCGTGTTTAAATAATGAGCACGATTTTGAAAAGATTTATGTTGTACATAATTATTATTTCGATTTAAATGTTAGAGGTCTATTACCTCGATTGAAAAACTATATATTTTAATTTTGTTTCTTATAACAATTTTCAATTAAATGTGCAGCCTTTTTACAATAATTACATATTTTTTAATTTTGGCCTTGACTAGTATTATTATTCTAAATAGTATTATAAAAGCTTGCTTTATTTGAAATAGCTTTATATTTAGACGCAAATGTTTTATTTTGAATAGAATTAAATATTTTTGAATTTCTAGCTTTATTTGGATTAGCTTTATATTTATTGGCAAATGTTTTTTTTTGCATATAGTTAAAATTTCTTGGCTTTCTTTGATTTCTTCATGTACGCGCAGACAAGCATCTACTAAATTATGAGAATTGAAGCAGGAACAATTGCTCCTAAATTTGGGTCTAGCCCTCTTCAGAGTGTATCCAGACACATAGATTCAATTAAATTTAATTGCGTTTGTATTGCATGTATTAGAAATATTTTGTTGCATTATATTAGATAATAACTTTGCATTATGAGCTTGTAGTCTATGTATAAAAGATAATGGACTTTCGTTTGCATTTTGTTTTAAATGGTGCAGATCTTCTATTCGGCTTCACAAAGCACGAGGATCTCCGAAATGAGAATTTGATAATGCTCTCCCAATTTGTTACGTTTCTTGAGATTATTAATTTGTTTGTTTTGATCAATAGTCGCTATATTGAAGGCAGTGTCACAAGAATTAAAAAATGCATTTAATAGTATTTGAGCCCTATTCTATTTGGAAATTAGATTAAATACCTCGCTTAACTTCTGTTTCTTTAACTCCATCAACATTCTCATTCGGTATTTTACTTACTATTGATTTATATATTCAACAACAATAATGTATTATACTTGAGGCATATAAGTACTGAGTATTGTTAGCCAGATTTACTGCCCTTTCTGACTTAATAGAACCTTAACACTAATCGATTTAGTCCAATATACTCAATTCACAATATCACCTTGAGCTGCGGTCTATTTTAGGCACTGGGTAATGTTAACCAAATTTGCCGCTTTTAAAGTAAACCCTTTTCAGGCTTAATTGATCCCCGATATTTGAATACTTGATTTCAACATAGATTTTCCCACAGTGAATGGACGAAAATATTAATACGAAAATGTTAGAAATCACTTATTTCTGTCATAGGATGCAAGTATACAAACAGGATGCAGGCAATGAAACAATAACAGCAGTGTTATAAAATGTATCAAATAGAGATCTACTGAGCATATGGCTGGTACCATTCAATGAAAGCAATCCTATACTGGAAGGATGTAAAGTACATGTCATATAGCCACCAATCAATCTCAGTTTTGTCACGTAAAATATAGTGGACTAAAGTTTGCTAAAATTTTGCACATAATTTTTTCTGTATGTTTAATCGATGTGCAAAATTATAAGTATAGAGATTGCAAAGCTTCAGGAAAATGTGTTAATATTTTTAAGGGGTGCTGGGTGCAATATTGAGATAATTTTTGGAAAATATGCAAATTTTATAATCTTGTTCACTGTGACCACATACTTTGCTATATATTTTAATAAAAAAAGAGCAAAAAATGTATTAGATAAATATTTTCATTTAAAAAAAAATAATTTAGCAATATTGAAAAACAAAAATAATGTTTTTATCTTCATCTCTATGGAATTTGAAACACGACTGTATACACAAGGGAACTTGGCAGGATGAACTTCATGCACTTTTCCAACAGCTTTCGGGTTGCAGAGCCTAAAGGGCTTGTTCATTAGGAAAATGTTTACCAACGTCAGCTAAACGAACTTTGTCTGGAGCAGCTCGTTTATTCGATAGAAATAGCAAAAGTTTATTTCTGCGTCTCCTGGATGTATAACAGATGATATATCCTGAATGGCAACTGATCGACTATTTTTTTTTCCGTTTGTATTCATAAGTATCAGCGAATTGAAAATAGCCGTATCTATCAGATAATAAAAAATGTGATGCCACCATTTCGTGGATGTGTGAGCAATATCTTTCATGAATCTGATCGAATTTATCTACATCCATATTCGGTTATTAACACCAAACTTTATATCCTCGTTTGACAGGCTTCATAGGCATGTATTGCTTTAGACCGGAGGCAATCATTGATTCGTCCACAGGCAGGAAACGCACGCGTATATGCATTGGAGAAAGAATCATTAACCATATCAATTAGGGGCTTTACTTTGTTAAATTTGTTATATCCTGGTTCAGCCTTGGGTATAGCCATATTGTTATCATTTATATGAATTTTGTACTACAACACAGTTTTGTCCACAATAACAAAATAATTTTTGCATTCGACGCGCGTTTCTCTAACCATGTTAGCATCATCAGAAGATGATTAAAACTGTTTCATCATCTCCTGATGATGCTAACAAGGTAAGCGTTAAGTACTAAATATTATTTTAAAGTACTAGTTTTAAAAGATCATATTTGCCTGCACAAGCACGAAATTAGGTAACTCTTGTGACGGAGTTTCCTAACGTGCGAGTGAGCTAAATGTCTTTTGGAATGTGTATTTTACACTTTTTTTTGAAAGATTTTTAATGAAGTAGTTAGTTAGGATTTAGCCCGAGTATAGTACATGGGTTTAGACTCGAATAGCTGTTACGCGGCCGTCTTATGATTTGTGACGTCGTTACTACTGGAGACTTTTTTCAAGGTGGTGTCACCACTTTGGCTAAAGTGGCGTCGACATAAACAATTTTGTTAATATCTGTGCAACCAAACTTTGAAAAAATTGAAAAGTATTGTCCAAATAACACTCTCGACACTTTTTTGGTCGTCGAAATGAAGTAATTTTGAATGCAGAGTAAAAAAATCGGCTGCGGTATTGTGGATAAAACTGTGTTTTAGTGCATTGCCGAAGGTTCCAAACCACAACTTGAATGATTATTCTGTATATGTTTGTTATACCTCTTGAATGGCATGAGTTGTACTGCAGTGGAAAGAAAGTGGTAAAAATGGGTTACTTGACCAAATGTTGGTCAAATACGGAAGTTGGTGAATTTTGATTAATATCATAACTCTTATGAATGTTTGATTTCTTCTTTTAAAGTGTGACAAAGTTTTGACGAGCCTGGTTCCGTTTTTCTATTGCCATGCCTCGAAAGCTCTTGAGAAGTCTATACATTAGTTTGATCAACAATTACCTTTAAAATGTCGTCATTTTGTATTTGATGGAAATAATTAATTTAAATTTTTTTAGCACGTTGAGAAACTTGCAGCACATCTTCTCCAGTTTTACAAAAGTCTATATTTGTGTAATGTGATTCGTTGCAGCTTAATGTCCAAATGGTCGACCCCTCATTTCGGCCAACAACATTGTCTTCATTGGCATTTATTCCTCCCTGTATGGGTACCAACTTTGGAGATGCCGAGCTCAAAAAGTTGAATGTCGGTTCAAGCAGCATAGTTGTTGAAGAATTTTGATGAGAACTCTGTCTTGTATGAAAAGCCGTACATTGTAAAATATTAATTTCTTTGTTTGCGTTATAATCCGGTTCTTCATCGGAGTCAGCGAAACCGTAGAAGTAGTCAAAGGCTTTGTATATTAGGATTATCTAAATTCCACGTATCTGAAAAAAGATGTTCTCTAAATTTATATAGAATCTAGTGGGGAAAATATTTCCACCCTAAAGCAAATATCTTCAAAAGTATGGCAGCACCGAAGCCGATAAAGGGGATTTCGCTTTATTGCTCGCAGAAAGCACTTTTGGTGGCGGGAAGAATTTCTTGCACCGCTTATGAAAGGTTTACGAAAATAGAATTTATCGGTTAATTTGTATACTTTTCAGATCCATTCATACCATTACCTTTCCGCCACTTGACAAAATGTTCATCTGTGGCGTACAGATATTTTAATTTTATCACCGCGATAATGATTTAAATAATTAAGAAAAACTGTTATACTGATGACAAGAATAGTATATTAAGTATCGGGAATATTAAGGATAGCTTACCGGTCAATGACAATGGTTGGCGATTGAGGGAAGCGAAGCCGCCAATATTGTAGGTGATTGGTAAACTTCCTCTTGTTCGAGATGTTTGTATTATTTTTGTGCAATAATTATATCTCTCTCTCTCTTTAGCCTTCTTGCACCCAGTATTGAGTATAAGCCTCTCTTCTCTGTCGCCATCTTTCTCTGTCTTGTGCGATTCTTAACCACGGTAGTCCTGCAATTTTCTTTATATCATCGTACCATCTTGTTTGTGGTCTCCCTCTATTTCATCTTCTTGACAATGGTCTCCATTGTATTATTCTGGCGTTCCATCTGTTACCTTTGGTTCTGGCTATGTGTCCTGCATAGTCCCAATTCAAATGTGCGGTCTCTCTATTACATCCGTTGTTCCGGTTCTTTGTCGTATCCATTCATTCCGCCTTTTCTTCCTTATTGTCATGTTCAAAATAGACCTCTCCATGGCTCTTTGTGCAACCTGTAATTTTGATCTTATCTGTTTAGGGAGGGTCCATATTTGTGCTCCGTATGTTATGACGGGGAGTACACATTGATCAAAAACCTTGACCCGCACGTGTAAGGGAATTTTCTTATTCTTTAGTATATATGATAGTTTTCTGAATGCTGTCCATCCCAACCGTCTTCTGCGTTCTATTTCTATATCTTTATTTTCCTTGTTTAATGATATTTTTTGTCCAAGGTATATATATGAACTGACGTTCTCTATTGGTGTTTCCCTAATAGCTATTTCTGGATTTTCGGGACACAGACCTACTGCTCTTGATTATGTTTCTAATTCTGTTAACATGTTCTTTAGGTCTTCCTTTTTCTCCGAAAATAGAACTACGTCGCGTCGTCGGCAAATGTTAGGTGGTTTAGGCGTTCTCCACATAGGTTAATTCCATTGTCTGACCAATCTAGTTCTTTAAATACACACGGCGTGTGCAAAGTATACTTTCACATGCTTATTCGAATATTTAGATTAAAGGGCTTCGTCTCCGCTTTAGAGATTCGCCATCAGAGGTCCCATTCCCAGATCTCTAAAATAGGGGGCCCCAATTTTAAGGCTTCACCCCCCAGGAGCCCCTTTTTTTCAAAACTGTAGAAAATGGGACTCTCATATCAGGGGCCCCTTTCTAAGGCTTGGGGCCCAATTTTAGGGCTTCGCCTCCCGTACCATAGGCCCCATTCAAGTGTTTCGCCTCCCTGGGGCTTCAATTTAAGGCTTATTTGGAAAATAGGGACCCCACACCGGTGGCCCCATTTTAGAACTGTGCCCCTAGTTATAGTTTAGCGAGAATCTCTTACTCACGTAGCTTCTTTCGCTAGGAATAAAATTTTCTGATAAATCAATAATACAAAAGTTTCCCATATAACATGTAATTTTCTACCACACTCCCAGTGGGGCATCCTGTATGTAGCAGTCGTAGAAAAAGTATAGTGTGCTACACGTGCTGAAAAAACTTTTCACTCTCATGAGACTTTATGACACTCGCCTACGGCTCGTGTCACCAAACTGTCTAATTCGTGTGATAACTCTTATTTTCAGCACTTGTTGCACAATATACTATTTAAAATTGTTTTGAATTTGCTATATTGGATCTGCCTGTAATTATATTCTTAATGTCACGTTATGGTCAATCGTTCGTGATATATTTATAAGTAATTTACTTATCGATCAGCTAAACGGTGAATATATATTACTTATCGTCGCGTTATCCCTAGCAATTCGTAAATATAGCCTACCGTTCTAAAATAGATACGGTAAGCCGTTGAAAAAGTATGGCCTGCTGCTAACATATTGTGATATGATAATATTTATTTATGTAACAAGTGCAAAAAGTCTAACTTTTTTATACGCGACGTCAAAATTGTCGTACGAGACCGCAGGTCGGGTTTGACAACACGCAAAAGTGCAAACATTTTTTTGCATGTATTGCATACAATATTTTTTATTTATCATCATTACATAAGGCATACATTTAAATATAATATTATTTGGCAGACGACCCCTCAAACATTTCTTGGAATGTGTCTTCATTAATAAGAGGTAAATCTTTTTTAAGTGGTTTCGGTTGTTATATCCGTTTTTAGGTTTTAAGCAAATAAGCACAATTAAACATATGTCTAAGTCATGATTTCATAGTTTTTAAAATTCGTTCATAAGGCACTAATGCGCCTTTGTAGCAAATAATGGACAATTCAAGTGATTCTGAAGACATTTCCAAATATGTATGCAGATGTATGCAGAGGGAACAATATCAGAACTCATTCCAGATAAGTCTAAATCTATATACGAAGCATGTTATCATAGGTTTAGATAATTGTGTACAGAAAAGAATGGTCGAAATGTTAACGAGACTGCCCTTTTGGCGTACTTACCAAGTGAGTAAAACCATCAACCCTATGGTCTGAATTTTTCATGTTAAGATCAACAAAACCTCAGTCTCAAGCAATACCCGAAGCTAATAACATTCTTTAAAAAAAATTCTGTAGGATATTGACCAAAGAATTCTAAAGTATTTTCCAGGGATGAAATTATGAAATTTTTAATTGAAGCTTCAAATACTAAATCTTTACTGATGAACGTGATTACTGTATTCGGAATGGCGGGTGTCTGTCTTAACATGAACTGCAAGAAATATCAGGAGATGATATCGATGACAAAGCGATGATAATGAACATCCCTTACACGAATGCAGATAAGCCAAGAACTTTTATGGTACATAAGATTATAAGGGGCTGGAAGTTATCGAAATATACGCTGCACTTCGCGATACAAGGACCCCACATAATAGATTTTTTGTAGCATATCGCAATGTAAAGCTGCATGCTTTTAGACGTTTTTTTTTTGCTACGTTAAGAGATCAAGCAGGGCACGTTTTAAAAATAAAAAAGCACGTAGGGTGGAAGTTCTCCAGCGCTGTTAACGACCATATTGGAGAATATTTAGACCGCAAAATGAAGATAGCGAAGTTACTCCAATGGGAAGTGTCTACTGCCTCTACTGCCAATTACGAGACATGGTTGAAACGTTACTTCATGTGAACGAATCAGAATTTTTTTCAGAACAATCAACATGCAAGGAAATGTTTCTACCTAACAATTCCAATTCTCAAATGTTAACCTTGAATATGTTTCTGTTTTCCTAGTATAGGATGCTGTGGTATAGGGCCTGAAATCGTGAAAAAGTGCATGCTATACTTGCCACATTCATGACGTCATACGCGTGAGAGATAGTGTCAGTTTGTTTATTTAAACTTAATTTTGATTATAACGTATCGGAATCGGTTGAAATGACTAAAATAAATTGGAATTAACTGAAACTAACCGAAGGTTTATTGAACGACCGCAACTAACCAAAAGCACCAAAACGGGCTAAAACGAATCGGAATAAGTTACAAAAATAAAATAAGTTAAAACTAACCAAAACGAACCGAATTTTGGCGACTAACCAAAACTAACCAAAAACATTAAATTGATTATAACGGATCGGAACCGGTTCAGATAACTAAAATAAATTGGAACTAACTGAAACTAACCGAATGTTGATTGAACCACTAAACAAAACTAACTATAAGCTCTAAAATGGGCTAAAACGTATCGGAACAGGTTACAAAAAATAAAGTATGTTAAAACCAACCAAAACGAACCGAATTTTGGCGACTAACGAAAACAAACTCAATTCAATTTGATCATAACGTATCGGAACCGGTTCAAGTGAGTAAAATAATTTGAAAGTAACCGAAAGTTGATTGAATGACTAACTAAAAGTAACCAATAGCACCAAAACGGACTAAAACTTATAAAGTAAGTTAAAACAAACCCAAATTAACCGAATTTTGGCAACTAACCAAAACTAACCAAAAACATAAAAATGCGAAGTAACTGTAAATAACCAAAAACATTAAAATTGCTAACTGTTCAAATGATTAAAATATATTAAAACTAACTGAACTTTACCGAAAGTTGATTGAACAACTAACTGACCAAAAGAAATAGATTAAAAATATTGAAGTACAGTACAACTAACCCAAATTAACCGAATTTTTGTGACTAACCAAATTTAACAAGAAACATTAAAAATGCTTATAACGTATCGGAACCGGTTCAAATAAGTAAAATAAATTGGAACTAACTGAACTTTAACGAAAGTTGATTGAACGACTAACCAAAACTAACCAATAGTAACTAAAAACATCAAAACGGGCTAAAACGTATCGAAATAGATTAAAAATACTGAAGTGAATTAAAACTAACCCAAATTAACCGAATTTTGGTGACTAACCAAAAATAGCTAAACACACGAAAATTGTTTATAACGTACCGGAACTGGTTAAAATGACTAAAATAAATTAAAACTAACTGAAATTAACTGACAATTGATTGAGCGGCTAACCAAAACTTACCAAAAGCACCAGAAAGGGCTAAAACATATATTAAAAATATTTAGGTAAGTAGAAAATAACTTAAATCAACCGAGTTTTGGCGGCAAACTAATTTTAACCAAAACATTAAAATTGGTTATAACGTATCGGATCCGGTTCAAATGGCTGAAATAAATTAAAACTAACCGAAAGCTGATTGAATGACTAACCCAAACTAATCAAGAGTAACCATAAACACCAAAAAGGGTTAAAACGTATCGGAGCTATTAAAAGGTTTTAAAATAAGTAACTAACCCAAATTAACCGAATTTTGGCGACTAACTAAAATTAACCAAAAACGTTTAAATTTGTTATAACGTATCGGAACAGGTTCAATTGACTACAATAAATTGGAACTGACTGAAAGTATCCGAATGTTGACTGAATGACTATGAAGGGCTGAGGTAGGCCCACTTTTTCACAATCGGCACAGAGGAATGTATTGTACTATTTACTTGCCGATATTGTGACTGTCTTGAGGTTATAGTGCAAAAAATTAAATCACAGCAGCATATGTCGCATACGTCAGCGGTATATTTATCATTAACTATTAGATTGTACAAATAACTTCTCTCAGAGGACTGTGCAAAATATTAACTTAAATACATGAGTATAAATCGCCCGACAATTCTAAAAAAGCGACCGAAAGATGTCAAAAATAATAATTCTTGTTCGTTTCGCCGTTACCCAGGAAACAATTGCAGCGTCCTGGATACTCAGAACTGTAGCCTACTAAATTAATTTAAAATAGACTTTTTGGCGGCATTTCTTTTCAGGGAAAGTATTATGATTATGTTTATACAGTTTGCTTTTCACCGAACATAACCGCCGCCCTTGAAATGACTGAGTCTGTAGAAGGAATTTCAATAATTAATAGTCACTAAACGCACGGGACGAAGCAAAGGTCATTTAATCACGGGTTTAGGAATCTACTTCGGAGCCTATCGGAAGCGGACACACTTTCGCGATACTTCGTTTGATTAAGCCTCCTTTAGTTTTTACACTCACTACCCGCACTACGTTGTCCAGCCCAGGATGTACGGCAGTGATTCTTCCCATTCTCCAGGATTGAGAAGGTAAACCATCTTCTTTCAG
>MU182644.1:203795-237061 GCA_016904865.1 Pissodes strobi | reverse complement strand
GGGAAAGTATTATGATTATGTTTATACAGTTTGCTTTTCACCGAACAGACTAAGCAAAACTAAACAGAAGCAACTAAAAGCACCATAACGTATAAAGACTAAAACGTATCGAAATAGATTAAAAATATTGAAGTAAGTTAAAACTAACCCAAATTAACCGAATTTTGGTAACTAACCGAAAACACTAAAATTGGTTATAATGTATCGGAACTGGCTCAAATGACTAAAATAGATTAAAACCACCTGTAATTAGCCAAAGGTTGATTGAACGACTTAACAAAAGTAACGAAAAGCACCAAAACGGGCTAAAACATATCGAAACAGATTAAAAATATTAAGATAAGTTGAAACGATCTTAAATTAACCTAATTTTGGCGACTAACTAAATTTAACCAAAAACATTAAAATTAGTTATAACGTATCGGAACCGGTTCAAATGACTAATATAAATTAAAAGCAACTAACACTAATCGAGCTAATTGAATGACTAACCCAAAACTAATCACAAGTAACCAAAAGCTCCAAAATAGGCTAAAACCTATCGGAATAGGTTGCAAAAATTAAAGTAAGCTAAACTAACCAAAACGATCCGACTTTTAGCGACTAACCAAAACTAACCAAAAAGATTAAAGAAGTATATTGTCTTTATTTGTTGACTTCTCACGACAGTAAGTCTACCAATTTTAGAGAAATAATACTTTGTTACTCTAGTGAAGTAAAGTACTAGTGCTACAAAGTGGTATTTTTTGCACTATAAATCGTTAAAAGGTGATACTTTTTGCTTGATTATATAGAAATTATATTTTTATTCTTTATAATTTTAGTTTGACTTTTTTTTATCTTTTGAAAATTGAGAACGTATGACAATTCAACTGGAAGAATTGTCAGTACATTATAATGCGACTTGCTGTAATTATTTTTGACGACTTTGATGAAATTTGTTTTTAAGTTTTTGATCAACGGGAGGACGTGGTGTCCTTCCTTAATCGAACGTTAATCGCGCACACTGTTCAATACCTACAGGTTAAAATATTTTAGATTTAAAACTTCTTATATATTTTAGAATTTCATGAATGTGTGTTTTAATATTTAGATCAATACTCAAGTTGATATTACACAAAATCACCATAATATTGATCATATTACTTATTTTTGCCAACCCTTTATTACATGATTTATCTGAAATACATGCACACCCGAATATTCACAATACCCTTTCAGCGATAAGATTGCTTTGTGATCCAATGTTGAACCTCTTGGATTGTTAGTGTTAATTTCGTAATATTCATAAAAATAATGAAAAACAAAAGATTGTATTACTAACCATACAAGTCTCAACTGGCATTTTCATTGTTGCTCCAAACCAGATTAATTCCGATACACAAATAGTGTTTATATTGCAGACGGTTGCTGAAAAAAATGTGTTAGGAACACGTCCAGAATGTGTTTTTGTTTGAATTTGCAGATTGCCAGGACCTTATTACGTCTCGCTCTGGATACTTATCTAGGGTAAGGTTACCCATATTGAATCAATTTTGCTAAAAATTACCTTAGCATTGTTAAAATTGATAAGCTCAAAAATTCATTGGTCCTAAAGTATGTATTGGACATATAGAAACACATTGATATACACAAATAGTATTTAAATTTTTAATTAATTAAAGAAAAAACAGGTGCACATGGTTCAATTTGGAATACGTACTGCTTAAATTGAACCACTACAATATTTAATAAGATTAAGCAATATTATTAAAAAAAAATCAAACCTAATAGGAGAATCAAAAAAATTGACTCATAATAATACTGTAAGAAAAAGTAGGTTCTTGCTAAATAGACAAATGTTAATTCTTATAAAAAAATTCATGAAAAGATGCTATTTGACGATATTTATCAAATGTTTATTTGAACGAAAATAATTATTAAAACTCTTAAAATACACTGCTGCATGGGAACAAGAACTATATACCTATTCAATTTTACAAAACTACTCAATGCATGAACTATAGAAAAATTTGTTTCTTTCTGGCACCCACACCGACATATTTACAGTGAAGTCATGCTTTGCATCGCAAGTATTCAATAATATCACTGTATTCTTTCTTTTCACATTCCTTACAGAACCATTTCTCCGAAGCCTCTTTGATCTTACCTCAGCCCTTCAAGGGTACTTTTGGTTTCTTTTTCTGCTTTTCTGAACTGCTTTCAACATATTCCTTATAAGAGTTGCCTGTAATTTCTACCGCCTTTTGAATACCTCTGCTTCTTGTATTCGACGCAAATTTCAATGACTTTGGCAAGGGAGCGATGTCATCCAAACTACTAGTAGGCAGAAAGTTTGATGTACTTGACAACGGCTTATCTAAGTCGTCGACTTCTTGTTGAAATGCTATAGGTGTTGAGCAGGCACGTGCTACTAACTGATGTTTTTTCAGTACGGAGAGAGGAATATCATCATCATCATCACTACTTCCATAATTTTCAAATCCTTCATTTGCCTGAATAGCAATAGGTCTAAGCGCTTAGGATGCAACAAAATCGGAGTCACTGAATACGTGCCTATTTACAGGCTAAACGCCAGATGCCATAAACCAATTAAGAGCTTTGCCACTTGAAATTGCATAACCGTTCGTCCAGCATTAGTCCTCAACCATCTCTCTAAACCCTGACTGAGTGTAGTATACTTAAAATAGTTTAAAAAACGAATTATCCAGCGGTTGCAAGCTATGCGTAGTATGACCAGGTAATTTCATCAATCACTTCATTTTCCCTTTCTAGAAGAGGAGCTTCATGGTTTTTACAATGAGCCGTATGGCCGTCCAAAAGAAGAAACACTTTACTTTCCTTTTCTGATTAAGAGTGCCTATAAAATTTTGGAACCAACTTACGAAGATTTTGCTATTGATGTATCCTAAATCAGATATTTCGATTGTACTACCAGGTGGAGTACGATTGCATAATTCTGCAGTATGCCATTTTCTCTTAAAAATAATAAGTGGGGCTACGTAAAACCCCGCTGCACATACACAACATATCATCAACTCCGCGCTCGCTTCTAGCGACTGAGCCGACAGCCATGGACCCTTTCGTTGCGACAGCTTTTTGATAATTTCTCGCCAGATAAAAACCAGACTCATCCATGTTAAAGATGGCGGTTTCGTTGATTTTGTATTTATCACATATGTTCTTCAGGAAGTCAAAAAATTGTAGGACATTCTCTCTCTTAAATCCTTTTATCCTGTTAATTGAAGTAGCATCAGGTTAAGGTAGTGATAAACGTGGATGCTTCTTCATAAAACGGTAGTACTATTTCTTTCCTGCAATTTTTTTCTCCCTGTTGAACTGGTGAGGTATCCCATTTTTTTCAGCCAAATCCAAGGCAAGTTTTCGAATATCACGTATTGTTAATATAAAAAAGTCTGCAAATTGGGCTATACACGCTCACAAAGCACCTTTTCAATTTTATTATCAAATGTAGTATTTCTTCCAAATGCCTTCTTTGAACCCTGCGCTATTTTATTTGTGTTTTTTATATGACGAAGTAGCATTGATTTGGAATTATTGTATACTCAATTGCATTGGTTTAGTCCTTTTTCGCCATTTTTGTATGTGGTTAAAGATTTTTCCATATCATCCGTCGACCATTTTCCATGATTTCCACGTTTCGTCATCTAAAAAAATAGGAAATAACATTTCATATCAATATCTATTGCGTACAGTTACCTACAAAAACTACAATGCAATGTCTTGTATAATTGCCCAAATTTAAAGGTTCAATTTGGGCAACCGACAGAAAATTTAAAGCATAACTCTCAAACAAAAAACGAACAACTTATAATATATTCTTTCTTCAAACGTCAGTAAATCCATCATTACTCGACTGTGTAGGCGGCCGTGAAGGTTCGTTTTTCCTCCGCCGGAGCTTTACCTTTCACTTTTCCGCCGGCGGAGGTAAAAGTGTTGTCATAGCAACATAGATACAATACAAACCGACAACAAAATAAGCCTCAACAACTCAAGATTTATTAAACTACAATACGTATTCATCACTAAATTTGTGACTGCATTTCTAAAAATCACTAATTTAGGAACAAATTGGTTATTATTTAATCGAACTTACTCAATAACTGCTTATCAATACGGAATTAAAACGCAATCGGAGACGCAATCTTAAAAAAATAATTATTGTTGACAGTGTCCACTGACAGCTTTATGTGACATTACTATAGCAACAACCTGTGCCTATTCACCGACGCCGGTCTAAGCCGCCTTGCGAACCCACTTATCTTTAATAATAATTATTATTATTACTATTAAAAAAAGATGTTTTTGCATTCATTTGTCGACATTTGAAGAAAAAACAGCATATTTTATTTGGAGGAAAAGTTACTTTTCATGGCTTGCTCTCTATTACCAGCCTCACTCCGTTCGGCTGTTAAACACGAGCGCGCCATGAAAAGTATCACTTTTCCTCCATATAAAATAATATACTATTAATTACTCGAAAAGATACCTTATATTACATCTTATTTATCACTACCATCAAAGTTGCTCTCACCTTACTCATAGGTTTAAATTTTCTTATGAATGTGCACAAAGTATTACCACAGATCTATATAGCTACGCAACAGATGCCTACTCCGGTATTAAAAGTGTCGCTGGCCAATAATGCAATAAACATAAATATTTTCCTATTTAGACGTGTTTTGCACCGCCGTGTTGCCAAGTCGCGAACTGTAGTTTACCTTTCATAACACATTATGTTATTACTCATTTTTTTGGGAATCGTATGTTATATTATGTCAAATTAAAGTTCATTATCAGATTCAGTGAATGGTGTTTGCTTGAACATAGTCTAAAACTCACCTTGAATATCGGTGAAAAGGTCATTACAAATTTTGTTAACTTATACTGTAATATCTCTTATTTGTATTAAGCAATAATATTATCACGCAGGTTTGTGTTTCGAAGATCAAAGGAATTTTTGAAATGTTTATTGACATGTCAAAGTACCATTTAATTTTGTTTTAAACTCTACTATCAATATTTTAAATTTGTTCACTTAAATTGCCGTCTCATTTCTTTTACTATTAATAAACTATCATACTTAATAAAAAATGTGCAACTCGTATTTCTGTAAAAAAAATATGTTTGTGTTAATTTAATACGTAAATATTAATAATAAAGCTCGATGATTTGAGCGGGTCAAAAAGTCAGCCGGAATAATATTCGACATGATAACTTGGCAACACGAACCCGTTTCTAGACGACTGGTTCACCCGCTCGCTAGAGCCGGTGAACGTTTTTGGCCCCGCGTAAAAAGCATTGGAAGAGTATCTGTTGCGTAGCTATATAGATCTGTGGTATTACTGTCAACTTGCCGTTAAACTTAGCATAAGAATGAAAACCGTTCGAATAAAGTCAAGCCACCTGTTAGCGAAATAATCTTCTCTATGGATGTTGAATTAACATTATCTAGATAGCGCTAGGTACTTTACAAAAACTTGAAGAGGTTCAATTTGGGGATCGGATCAATATGGGCAACTTTACTCTACATCTACTAGCTGAAAAAAAAATGTTTTTGGCTTTTTACGAAAGATACTACTATTATTTATAATTATTAATCTAACAAACCATCGCAACATGAAGGTATCAAGCGTTATCATGTTCAGAGGTTACCCAAACATATTAAGTACGTAAAGTAAAAGTTCTACAATACTGCTCAACAAAATATAATTTAATATTTTCATCAGTTATGAGACCAATTTAACAAATATCTAATACCCTAAAGAAATAGTGTTAAGCAACATTCATTATCTTACTTCTCTAGTTGCACAATTCTCAAAGGTTTGGATTACAAAAAATGAGATACATTGGTATATGAATACATATTTGTTGGACTATCATCTACAATTCATTGTATTCTTCCTTAATAATATCAGCCGCTTTCTCAGCAATCATAATAACTGCAGCATTAATATGTCCAGTTATTGTCTCGGGCATAACACCAGCATCAACAACTCTTAGATTTGTTATTCCATGTACCTGCAGTTTGTTGTTGACCACAGAATTGCTAGTAGAATTACCCATTCGAGTCGTGCCACTGGGATGGTAGAACTGAAATAATTTAATTATAATTACGTCCAGCAAGAGCACATTTGATTAAGGTATAAGAATTGCAGAGTGTTTGTTTTCTACAGTGAGGAAAAAAGTCAAGAATAAATTTGATTACAATTCAGGTAACTAATTTTGGTAAAACGCTGAAACACGTCTAGCTACTTACCAAATGCCACATTTTTGACACTCACGCCCTTTATACAGGGTGTCTCATTTGAGAGATATCAGATCATAAATATTTTTTTAATGGAACATATTATTGCATTTTTGGATCCACCGGAATATTCCAGATATATTTTATGTAGTATGTCCTATTACTAAAGTGAAAAGTTAGCGAGCAATTTTCGATTGAAATTTTTCGTTTAATGAATTTAAATAGATTAGAGCAGGTTATTAGTTGTCATTTTGCGGCTGATAAGTATTATCAAATAACATTTTTCTTACGCCAACTAAATTGAATATTTCAAAAACAAAATGGTTAAATTGACCGAAAATCAGAGAATAGATGTGGTAATAATGATAGGAAATATTTAAAATATTTAGAGCAATGGAACATGTAAGAGATCTTCCTAGGTCCGGTCGGCCTTCAATTTCAGAAGACAAGAAATTGAATATTATGTAAGACATCGAAAAAAGAAATATGCGAGTCTGCTAGTACTCGAGCGAGATAGTGATGTGTAAACATATCCTATATCGACACGCACAAATATTTGAGGGCCCTCATAAAATCACTGTGCATGGTTATGATGGCACAGCCGTTTACACATTTCCGTTCCCATCTGCAAGTGCATTTCCATTTCATTTGTCGAGATTTACCCTCATACCGCAGCGTACGATGTTTACACATTAAAACTAACCGTAATAATCAACGCGTAAAAGCTAAAAGTGTCCTATGTCCTTCACTATACTCTTGAACATATCTGTACCAAATTTCATGATAAGTAGTTTTCGCGTGGAAAATATGATTAAAACTATCCGTAAAAATGAACGCCAGCGAAACCGCGGGTAAAAGCTAATAGTGTTCTATGTCCTTTACTATACTCTTGACATTATCGCACAAAATTTCATGATCGGTTGAGTAGTTTATGCGTGAAAGCGTAAGAAATAAACAAACAAACACATTCGTATTTATAATATTAGTTACGATTCTTTAATAATACTTACTGGCAGCTTCATTCGGAGTGGATTAATTCACTGCATAAACTCGACATGAAAATTGAATGCTACCAGGAAGAACATCAACCTATAGATACAGCACATTCACCATTATAGGTATATATTCACTACCAGCTAGTAATCTTGGGCAGGCATCTTTTGATTTGGGAAAGTTAATGGCAAATAGATGCAAATTTTAGAAAAGGGTCATGACTCAATATTGTTTTAAACGTCTGTGCATCTGAATAATACTTTTGACAGTTCGTTTCATTTAAAATATGCTCTTATATCGTCTAAAATCCATTTAAACACGATTTTTAATAGCAAAATTGTATAAAAATCTGAACTTTCCGGACTTCGTTAGGACGATAGCCGTGGCTTCGGATGAATTTGTCGTAGATTTTGAAGCGAATATTAATTTTAAATTCAACCGTCTATTAAAAATAAGCTATGCTATGGATACAAAAACATAACGAATATAATATAATGAAAATCTAATACCCGCCCTATAGCGCCAAGCTTTTTAGAAGCGCAATTTGACTCGTTGAATCGCAGCCGTTGCTAGGGGCTTCTCAATGCTCACAGATTATAATGTCACATCAGTTTACACATTCCGTACTCACGTTTCCGTCCCATTTGCCGAGATTTACCCTCATATCGCCGCGTAAGATATTTACACATCAAAAATCCTCATAAACCCACTCAGGTGCTAGCATTAGATTGAGAAATTGAAATGAAAAAATAGAAATATCACCCATACCAAATAATATTATTTCATGAGCCCAACGAAAATAATACAGATCGTCGCTTAGAGTCTTGTGAAACCTTAATGAATATTTGCAATAATGATCATTGTTTTTCCCATAGATAATATTTTCTGACGAATCAATCTTCTATCTGAACGGAGTGATGAATAGATAAAATTATCGCTACTGGTCATCCGTCAATCCGGACTGGGCTGTTGAAGACCACACCCAGTATAAACAATGTGTTAATTTTTGGGCCTGTATTGTGAGGGACAGAGTCATAGGACCGTATTTCTTCGATAGTACGCTAATAGGTCAACGACACTTGGATTTTTTAAGGACTGAATTAATCCCTGCCTTTTGCCGTTTGTTTCCAAATGTGAAAAACCCAAATATTCCTGGGGATTTTCTTTGGTTTGAAGAGGACGGCGCACCTCCACATTTTTGTAGAGAGGTGCGCTAATATTTAAATGACGTGTTTCCAGGGCGTTGGAAGGGGGCAAATAGAGTGGCCTGCTAGGTCACCTGACCTAACTGCAATGTATTTTTTTCTTTTCGGACTACATTAAATAAAAAGTGTATAGGAACAAGCCCAACAATATTGAAGATTTAAAGTTTAGAATCAGAAACGAAATTGAATTAATGACGCCTGAAATGATACATAACGTTTTAGAAGAGTTTGGGTTGCGGCTTGCTTGATGCCAAGAAATCAATGGAGCACAGTTCGAGCATTTACTTGATTCCAAAGCAGAGTAGTTTTAAAAATCCTAGTAGTTGTTATTTTTTTTTTTTTAATAAACATTTTTAAAAACGGTTTCTTAATTCAATCGAAAATTTTTTCACTTTAGTAATAGGACATGCTACATAAAATATGTCTAGAATAGTCCAATGAATTAAAAAATACAATAATATACAGGGTAAAAAATATTATTTATGATCTGATATCTCTCAAAATGGGATATCCTGTATAAATGACGAGAGTATCAAAAAATGTGGAATTTGGAAAGTCGCTAGGCGTGTTTCAGCGTTTTTATCAAAATTAACTACCTGAATTTTAATCGGATTTATTCCAGACTTTTGGTCCTTACTGTATATTTTCCGCGAACAATGCCCACTAAATTAGATATTAGGTAGGTTTAAACAGAAAAAGTAACATAGGTCGCGCAATGTTTTGATTAATGTTCCCCGTAAGTAATATAAATATGACAACCCCCACAACAAGCTATTAAGCAATATAACTATTATCAGACAGCAGCAATAGTAATTAAGAAACTGTAATTTGTTTTATTTTATGCTACTCTGGCGGCATGCCAGAGGATGGGAGGTGGCCCCGCGGCTCCCCAGCTCCTATAAATTTTGTTTTTGTAATTATTCGGTTCCTATCTTTGGGAAACAACTCCCCCGCTGCTGATTCTGACGACCGGTTTCTGTGCCAATGCACTTCGTAAGGCCAGATACAAACTGAGCGATAACATCGCTAGTTGGTTAAAATCGACTTTATTAAGACATCGAAATTTATATTTTTCCATGATACAATAACAGGGATACAATAACAGGGGATCCCTGTTATTGTATCATGATATTTTGCTATATCTTAAACTTTCGTATATTGATGCATTTTGTGTACAGGACAAACAATTAATCCTTTATATTTTACTTATCCAAGCTATTTAAAATTCAGTAACTAATTATGGCTGTCAAAATTACATATAATAGTCTTTCAGTACCAGATAAACTATGAGATATAAACATTGCGATAATGAATGATTGTACCGGTTTTGAAGTTAGTTATTTCAAGGTTATTCCAACAGTTTCCACCGGTTATTTGGCATGACTTACTGAAAATTAAATACTCATGTGTCGTTAACATTCAATCAATGATGAAGTGCACTCCTAAAATTATGCTGGCCATGAAGTATATAACTTTTAAGTTCCATAAATTCTTTTTTCAGTGGTATCAATCTTTTTAAATCTTGGCTACTGGTTTCTCCGAGATTGCATTGCAAGCTGATAAATTCATTAAGGTAGTTGCTTGGTAGTGTACTAATTTCGTTAAATGTGTAATTTTCCAAACCGCGGCTTGAAGCACTTTTGAAGATTATGACATGCTTAAAACGCACGCGAAAATTGTACATTTCAAACACAATCTGTGAATAATAACCTTAGAAAAGCATTATCATATTCACCAAACTCCTGAGAAAACCGATACCAGGAAAACAGATGAAACATCCAAAAAACTTGGTTTTTCTTCTATATTTTAATTGATTGATATATTAGTCATTCATTAACGTGCAGAGTTTTCATCAGGATATAAGTTTATAACCAATTAAAATGCAACATGATATCAATATCAATATTCCATGATATGCCATGATCATGATATTTAAAATTTATCAATTTTGACTATTCATAAATACTATTTACCTTGTACTTAAACTTTGAAAGCTAAAGTACTTAGTTTTCATTATTATGATTGGTTACAAACATAATGTATGCAACTCACATTTGATAGCTATTAAGTTTACGCGGTTTCGTTGTCACACACATCTAAAGATATAAACATAGTGGAGCGTCGAATTACGATGCCCGCAGCGAGGTAAGCAGCGAGTGTCGATTCACTCGATTTAGGGAAGTGAACAAGAGCTTAGGTATTCTTAAGCTGTTTAGTTATTCGTCTACATTTCTATAGTAGTATGCTGGCTAGATTCTGATGAATAATATGCAACCTTAGAGGATTTATTTACGATGGTGACATTTGTGTAATATGCATCACCGTCTAGTCGGTTAAGATGGTACTATCCCAGTAAAGTGGGAAGTCATAGTTTTCTAAAACTATTTGAGGTTTATAGGTGAAGTCCTGAGTGAGAAGTTCCAGAATACTGGCCAGATTCTGATGAATAATATTGACAACATTGTCCTGCCTAATCTTATATTTCGCTGCAGAAAAAGCTCATATTCTGCGTGTTGTATGGACTCCGTTGCTTTGCATCCATATCTACACTCGTCGCTATCTATTTCAGAATCTTTCGTGATGTATTTCAGGTAGATTCTTGTTGGAACTACCTGATCTTCAAATGCTACTAAAAGTCCTATGTTTCTGGGAAGAATTAATCTTTTTTATTATTATTATTAACATCTATAAATATTTATTGTTTTCGATACCATACTATGCATCCTATATCACTTGGCATAGTATAAGACGAAACCAGATGTTACTAAGAAATCACATGGATTTACTCCAACACTATATAGTACGGACGCAGAAGCGCAATTGTTTATCCTCTTCTCGTCGTCTAGTTATTAATATTATTATTTATTAAAGCATATAAAGTACTTAACCATTATTTTGCATTCGCTGGCCACTTTCCTCCATAGTGTTCTAGACTATACCTATTCCTGTGTCAGAGTGTAATTGATTCCATAGTATCCACAGTGCTTTTCGATATTTAACTGACGGAATTAATTCTTATTATCGCTTTTCGCTGCACCGTTGAACTCTGACTGATTGTTTAACGTTTTGCCGTTTTGGCTCGTGAAGCGATGCACGTGCATGATGCATATGTGTATGCCTCCAACTGAATGCACCCAAATAAATCACAAGAGTCTAGTTACAGACCCCGGCCGTTCAATTTAAAGCTTCAAACCCCATCCCAGGATATTATCCTTCGCATCTCCGCCATCCCTCATTACACTTTGTAGTATACAACTTTTTCCCCATCGGTACAATTTTTAAAGAAGTTATCTAAAAACATGGTGATTCAGCCGACCCTGGCTAGCCGCTCGAGCTCGTGCATCGCCTTGATGCGTCATTACAATTTTGTACCGGTCGGTGACAAGCAAGAATCCGTAAATCGGTTCTTTCTTTTGGTTTTAAGAAGAAAAATGCCTAGAAATCGTATTTCTAGTATAGTGAAGTGTTAGTGATACGTCTTGCTCGCAAAGGAGGCGAAAAAAGGGGGCAATATGCATCGGGAGAAGCGAATCAGGGGGTGAGTCCATATAAGATTATATGCCAAAATTTCAAATATACATAAATACCTGGTTATCTCAAATATATAAAAACAGAATCTCTTGTATAAAAGCAAACTAAATGTGTATAATACTAAACTGAGTATTATGAATAAATATGACACTTGTAACCCTTATTTTTTTACTTAATAAAATTGAAATGGAAAATACTCTCAAACTTCTAAAACTAACTATACTTATTAGAATAAAATAGAGTGCGAACGGGTTACAGTCAAAAATGCGATTGAAGCAGTAAACAAAAATTAAATGTGCTCACTGCGATTTGAATTATACTAACAAACTGTTATTTATATACGAGGGCATGACAAAACATTGTTACATTTATTTGTCGTCTTTGCACAATTACACAGAATCAAACAAAATATTCGGAATTGAAATATATTATATCGAAATGAATATAAGTAATAAGCAGTTAACGATAAGTAGTAAACAGTTAACGATACGAGCTATTCGAACCGTTCTCTAGTAATCTCGTCTAATCGTACATCCTACCAAAAAAATATACTATTCAATCACAAAAAGTGTTTACATAACACAATCAAAAGGAGGAAATATATACCGGTCGGCATGCACATTTATTAATGTTTTACATAGAATAAAACGTTTATACCATATAAAGGAATATAAAAATAGAAACAAATGGTTATAATGCCTTCGTATCATTCGTTTTTCGATATCTGATCCCTGTATAGGGCACATGTGGGACTATAAACTACAATTCGATTCGATGCAAATATTGCAAAACAAAAAACAAAGTTATATTTAATTATGATCCACTGACTCATACTGCAGATCTATATGAAAATTTAAGAATATGGCAATTACATTAGGTATTAAAATTTGAACAGAATAAACTTATTTACAGGATAATAAATAAAACTCAAAATTAAAATATTATCATAATATTTTCAAAGGATATTCATAGCCACAATACTAGAGAGTTTATAGGAAATCATACTGTTATTATTACTAAAATGCAATTATCCTCAATACCAGTGTTCAAAAACACTGTCTAGAGGAATAAGGACTATGTATATTGTAATTATTGCTATTACTGTATTAACAAATAATTTTCAAAACAATAAAAATAAAATAAAAAATTAAAATTTTGAGTGAGTCGAAGAGTGTCCTTTTCTCACGAAATTAACCTCTAAAAACTAGCCACAAAGGCAAGCTGACGCATAATTTACGAGCGACTAAATCCCAAGTTGGGTATTATTATAGCTTGCATGGCCCTCCGTTGGCTTTGCTCGCAACGGAGGCTCAATCAACAAGAACTAAAAGTGCTAACCAAAACTAACCCAAAATTAAGGGAAAAAGGCGGAATGTTATCGTTCGGCTTTGTCGAAGCAATGTAATACCGGAACGCATTATTTTTAAACAATTCGTGTTGACATGAGCCGTCCGGTGAGGGAAAAAATTGGAGTAAACATTGCTTGCAGGAGATGTTAATAACTAATAATAATACCTATTTACAAATTCGCATTTGCAGATGCGAATAACTTTAACTAAAATTGGCCTTCACATTTGCAGATGTGAAGGGCCCCCAACAGCCTCCACCCCAGTAGGTATATTATGTAAAAGTAGTTAGAGGCACACTATATCCCTACATTTGCCGATGTAAAGGATATATGTACTGACAAAAATAAAACGGCATAGTGCTATGTATTTGCAGATACAAAAACAAATAACCACCATACTATTGCAACCCTCTTACATAAAATCATTGCATTGGAGGTAGCGAATTATTACACTCTTGGTTTCTATTCAAAACAGAAATTACAGTATTTGCAGATACTGTAAATATGCTAAAAAATCGTTGCATTTGCAGATGCAGTCGAAAGCATAACCAGGGTTAAGCAGCAAGCAAAAAGGTGAATAGTTCGTTGTATTAGCAGATACAATCGATCGTACCCACTGTCTGCAATTGCAGTTGCAGATAGTGAACATATTCATGAACCTATTTTTCTGTTCAAAAACAGAAATTGCAGCATTTGCAGCATTTGCAGATGCTGTAAATAGGCTAACAGATCGTTGCATTTGCAGATGCAATCGATATCATAAGTAGCAAAACCAAGGAAACTCTTTTGCATTTGCAAATGCATTAGAAGATCCTCTCACGCTAGCTGAGGAAATAACTTAACCAAATCAAGACTATCAAGACTTACCAACATCAGAAGCACCAGAAGGTCCTGAACAAAGTAACGACCACCTAGCTGTGTAGGTGTAGGATAAAAAAAAATAAAAAAAAAAAACGACGAAATGACACCTGCGAGGCCAGAACTACATACTCAGATAGTTTAGACGGGACAATTACTTATTAAAACGACTAAAGATAAAAAAAAAACAGTATGATAGAGAAGTATCCACCAGCTGCTAACTGCAATGTCCTCAGACCATCCAAATTAAATCTCGAAGAGAGTACTAAATCCTGCCAAGACAACTACTGTATCAATTACAGAAACAACTTTAGTCCGTGGGATTAGTGCCTTAGCCCTCCCTTTCAATAATTTAATTAGCCAACCGTCTGAACTAGAATTATACGTTCAAAATTAGCAGAGAAAAAAGGTAAACAGTTCAATAGTAGAGTGGGTACAGGATTATAAAATCTCTTTCAATAGGACACCACTCCGGTTAACAAAGTAGAAGACTACATAGGACGGCAAAAAATTTAATTTCAAAATACGCATTCTTGGGGAAAACTGATCTCTTAAAGATGCATGTTTCCTTATCCCTATGCACAGTAGTCAAAAAAAGTTGTTAAGATTCGTTTTTTGCAACGTACTATACCAATTTAATTGTGTTTCATTTGGTTTATGTACAGCTCCATATCTTTTCACAAAACTGAAACCAGTTGTAAGATATGTAAAATTAAAGGATTTAAAAACTGTACTCTACTTAGACAATTGGCTAGTTATTGGTAATTCAAAAGAGAAATGCTTAAAAGTATAAATAAAACTACATAAACATTACAAGATTTAGGTTTTATATAAAAAAGGGTAGTTATTCCCCCTCAACCGTGCTCACTTTTGGGGTTTATACAAGAGAAAAGGGACCTACTGGCAGAACAGTCTATTATCTTTACCCTGAAAAATACTTACTCACACCTCCTTGCGGAGAGAAACAACCATTGTGGAAGAAAATTTCTCTGGCTGTAGGGAAATTACGAAGTTTCCTGAGAAATTAAACTGATTATTTTTTATTGCAAACTATAGAACCGTAAATCAAAAAAAAAAAAATTAAATTAATTACCAGTTTTTAGTTTTGTATATATAGATATACCATGCATGGTGTGACGTAACAATTCATGTGTATTATGACGTCATAAGCACATCTCAAGACGTTGTATCTGCCTAATTTTTCTCATTTTTCGGCTTAGGGAAAAAAGAAAAAACATATGTTTACTTATTTTTCATGGGCTATCGAAATCAGCAGTAATAAAAAAAAAAAAATTGATGAAACTTCCTCATTGTCAGGAGAGCTATTCTATAACAAAGCGTACCTAATGAAGCGATAAAAGTGATTATTTCTTCATTGACAGATAGCGCCCTCAAACAATACGGAAATACTTACAATAAATAGGGAATTTCTGTTTTTCTAAGCGCCAACAAATATATAATAAAACCGTAAACTTATTCTTGAGCTCCTAAATATTCAATTGTCTTCGGAGTCATCCTACTCAAACAAAAGACGAAGCGGTTATAAAAAGTTTTCTCATTTAACATAAGACCCCCAAAATCAAAATACTCAATTACTTGGGATTCCTACCCAGTTCTACAGCGCTTAAAGAGCATGTACCCTCACGAATTCTTAAATCTACAAATCTAACTTTAAAGCTAGTAACACCAGCGAATATTAACTACGACAAGAAGGCCCACTCCATGGCCAGAGAGCGCTACAAAGGAATCGTCGTTTATTTTCTTCGTTGCCTGGTAACGATCGCCGAACTTCGCCGCACACAGGTTGAATTTAAATTAAAGCTGGCCATAATAGTTATTTTTGTTACAAGTACCTAAAATGGAGTTTTTCAGGACGAATCAATGCTGCGGAATAGCAGATGAGTCCTGAAAAACTTCATTTAGGTACGTGTGACAAACACTATTTTTTGTCATACGCTCCCAAAATTTAATTTTTATTTATACGCTTTTTGCAATTCTTCAGAACGCCTAAATTTGCAAATTTTCCATAATTTTTTAAATCATAATGTACGACAAAGTTAGCTTAGAATTTGATATCGTAGCAACTATTTGACAATTTTGTCATGTCATTCGAAATTTGACATTTAGACATATTCAGGAATTTTGGAATAGTCCGTAAAGGTTGCCATGGCGACTTTTAGGGACTAGGCCTAAAAAGAAGCATTTTACGGGCTCAAATGAGTCCGTAAAATAGCTATTTTTGGGAGCGTATGACAAAAACCATATTTTCGTTTGCGGTATATTTAATCAAATTTATGACGAAATTATTTATAGCACTCTAATACTCTAGTTGGTTTTGGAAGAATACAATTGATATCTTCTGAATTGTTTGCAGCGCCATGTCAAACTTACGTTATGGTTTTTTTTATTATTATCACCAAATAAATATTTTGATAAAGTTTGAATTCAACTGGCTGTTTCAAAAATCTGTTAACGTTTTTAATTAGTTATTATTGATAACAATACTCAAGGTGTGTAATAAGTAATATTTAAAAGATTTTGATTTCGTGTTAATGATTTCACCATATTTCCGAATACAAATATTCTGACAAAAGACATCAAGAATAAAATGTTGCTCGAATTTGCCTCAGTTTTTAATATTTAATTAAATTTTGGCGTTTTAGGTGATTTTAAAATTGGTTAAAGGTTTTGCACAATATTTTTACTGGATATTTCATTCCTATTTTGTAATACAACACAACTAAAAAATAGCAATATTATCTTATATCGAATATTGACTCGACTATAGAATTTACGCGTGAAAATTAATCTGAAAAAAGGATGAGCTGGTCTATGGCCGCCGCGTCAAAGGTCGCCTGCCAACATGATTGTTTTATTTGTATCATGGCCTGCCGATATTCTGCTAGTTTTCGCGCGGGGAAGGAGATACACCGTTGACATGTCGCCGCGGAGAGTGATCCTTCTTATCATATAGTTTTGCCCAAATACATAATAAAAAGATAAAGACTGATGTACTATACTGCTAACGTGCTATCACTCCGTTGAGGTTATGTGTTGGTGTTATACCTAATTATGCAACAACTGAAGCGAGATTATCAGAAAATGGCGCGTCGAAATGAGGATCCCTTATTGGCTAAATTTGTAACGTGCGCAGTTTTCCCTGCTGCTCTCTTGTTTGAGCATTTACGTTTCTCTGTTTTTTTGCTTCATATGTTGTACTGAAAGTATTTTCAAATGGTTTTATGTCATTTAAATTACCCTTAACGCAACGCATTATTAAATTGGAATTTTAAAAGCTATATCTGTTGTAAAGTCATCGGTACGGGTGGGCAAGAACTTGAATAATCGATTAAACGCTTAATATTTTAGCAAATAACTGAATAATCGATTAATCGAAATAATCGATTATCGATATTTTCTGAAATATTAATCGATAAGTAGATTAATCGGTAATTTCTTAAAAATGAATCGAATAATCGATTATTGTCGCCCACCCCTAATCCCATAATCTTGTAGTAAGTGAAACTGAAGCTGAAATTTTGGTAGAATCATTATTGCTGATGCAAGACTGATGTTATTATAAAAAGAGGTAATAAATACTTTGGCTGAATCAGCAGATAAAAATTTATAATTTAGTTTTAATTTGTAAATATGGCTTTGATATTACCTTGGGATAGTCAGAATATAAGCAAGTGTTTTTGAACAACACCTGCACTGATACTTCTATATTTTTTACTAGTTTCGTCCCTATTAGATTAATTTTAAAAAATAGCGATAACTCTGAAATTCATGTATGGCAAAATTGCAGGCCCTGATCAACGACTAGCACGTAAACCCCAACCCCGCCCGTCAATAGTTTGACGTTTAATGCGATGTTGCCAAGATTTACGAGCGACTAAATAACAAGTTGCGATCCGTCAGCCGGGGTATTATTATAGCTTTGCATGACCCTCCACTCGCTTCGCTCGCTCCGGGGCTCTAGAAAAAGAAACTAACCAAGAGCTAACCCAAGGCTAACCAAAAAACTAACTAATCCAAAAATAATAAATAAAAAAAGTCTTGCATTCGGCCGGGATCGAACCAACAACCTTGGTATTCTAAGTGGGAGCCACACCGCCTGAGCCACGATATCACATTCCTGATTTGCTCAAAAAGTCTTATACCAATGCCTGTAGTCCAAAAATGTAAACAACATTGACACTATTGACGGGCGGGGTTGGGATTTACGTGCTAATCTCATCAACGCGTTTCTGTCGTCCGCTTAACATTCATTTTGCCCGTGAGACTCCTGAATTAAGCGTTGCAAAAACAAAATTTGGATCATCGAATTAAAAATTTAAAACCCTTTTTTTACAACGAAGGAGCCCTTAATATTCAAAATCATTGTTTAAAACGGTTTAAGAACATGCAAATGATTTCTATACATGATTTTTATCGTTAGTGATAATTGATACACCCTATATATAATATAGGTGATGAGCCAAAAATTCAACAATTATTTGTCTAAAACACGATATATTAAACGTGTAATACTTAATAACTTTTATGTCTTATTTCTGGTAAACCTTATTATGGCCAGCTTTCCTAGAAATTCGACCAGTGTGCGCCGGGTCCAAAGGTCACATGCCAGTATCATGCTAGTTTTCGCGCGGGGAAGGAGACATACCGTTGACGTGCCGCCGCGGAGAGTGAATCTTCTTATCGTAGTTAATATTCGCTGGTAACACTCTCAATACTAATAACGGCACACAAATCAAGGATAACCCGGAAGTAAAAATAGACAATATTTTTAAATATGAATACATAATTGAAATCAGATTCCCGGATAAAATAAAAGCAAGTGGTTTAAACAGGCTTCAACCTAGTTTGATATTACCTTATTTTATTAATCAACCTGAACTATGTATAGTCACACTATTAGAGACTTACATAGAACGCATAAAAGGAAAAGGGGTGCTACCAGTCAATAAAAGGTGAATAGTTCGTTGTATTAGCAGATATAATCGATCGTACCCTCCACTGTCTGCAATTGCAGTTGCAGCTAGTGAACATACGTATTTTTTTGTTCAAAAACAGAAATTACGGCATTCACAGATACTGTAAATATGCTAATAGATCGTTGCATTTGTAGATGCAATCGATACCACAAGTAGCAAAACCAAACAAAATGTAATACTCACTCACAAAAAGCCCTATCAGACCCAGACAACAGTCAAACCATTAGCAGATGGGTCAAGTTAATACTAAAAGCCAGCAGTATAAACACGGAAATCTTTGGGGCACACAGCACGCGACACGGGGCAACTTCAGCAGCTCAAAGAATGGGAGTTACATTACAAACCATTCAGAAGACAGCTGGCTCGACAGAAAAATCAAAAGTATTCTCGAAATTCTATAAAAAACTTGGCGTGGGTAATCCCACTGGATTGGCATCTTGTTTATTGAACCATAAACTCTAAGGAATAATATAAATATTAAGCTACAATTATAACTTACTTACCAACTTGTTATCATATTACATAAGAATATTGGTATAGTATTAAAAATAAGTTAAAGGTTAATATCAGTTAAGCGTTAAACATGATATATGTACCTTCATGATGTGTGTTTTTAAATCTAATGGTTTTAAATTTGAATTTTAGTTTATAAAAAGGGCCTTACAAATCTAGGACTACAGAAAACTCGCAGTTTTCAGTTAATGTAGATTACATCGCAAATACTTTAAACATCTACAAAGTGTAATGAGGGATGGCGGAGATGCGAAGGATAATTACAAGATCAATCGACTTACCTGTAAGGAAGATCGATCGGAATTATCCGAGCATCTCCGCCATCCCTCATTACAAACCCACACAGTCTTTACCTTCTCCCTTTCACCCCAAATGCAATGTAATCAAAAATCTCACGAACCAAAATTGTAATGACGCATCAAGGCGATGCACGAGCTCGAGCGGCTAGTCAGGGTCGGCTGAATCACCATGTTTTTAGATAACTTCTTTAAAAATTGTACCGATTGGGAAAAAGTTGTATACTACAAAGTGTAATGAGGGATGGCGGAGATGCTCGGATAATTCCGATCGATCTTCCTTACAGGTAAGTCGATTGATCTTGTAATTATTATGGCTTTGCATCGCCCTCCGCTTGCTTAGCTCGCTACGGAGTCTCAATCAACAAGAACTAACCAAGTGCTAACCAAAACTAACCCAAAGCTAAGCCAAACTAGCCCAAAATATTATTATCGCTTTGCATGGCCCTCATCTCGCTTCGCTCGCTACCGGCGTTTCAATCAACAAGAACCAGCCAAAGGCTAACCAAAACTAACCCAAGGCTAACCCAAACGAAACCAAAATTAAGAAAAAAAGTAAATTAATAAGAAACAATAAATAAAATCTGTCGCGACCCACGGGAATCGAACCCGCAGCGCAGGAATGACAGGCAAGCACTCTGCCACCACCGAGACGTTGGTTGTAGAAATTTTGCTTGAAAGTAGTGAAATATGCATGCGTATAGATTTAATCAGAAATGTGATGCTGGTGGTATATCACAGTGTTTGAAGCTTTAAATTGAATGGGCCGGGGTCTGTACCTAGGCGTTTCTAAATAAATTGCGCATCCATGCTTACTTTGCTGCCTGCATCTTGACCCAGCGCTCGACTATGTTCTTACGTTAAGGCTCGGGTCGTAATTCTAATACTTATAGTTTCTTAATACTATAGCTATCGTTAAATGAACATCGCCCAGTATACTAATATTTTCATTGGGTGAAGTTAAAATATATGTATGTAAAAATATTGTTCCCGAAGTGACTGAAGTGTATTATACACAATGGTGTGACAATTTGAAAACTTTTAATGGCTATATTTTTTATACTAAAGGAGAGAATGAAAATAAAGTACTAACCCAAATTAACCCCTGAAACACTACCCCCATCCATTAAAATCTTTCATGGCACTACTCCACTTGTGATACCTCTCTGGGAAGCTCATCAAACTTGCTGACATTTACACAAAATTTTGGAAAAATATTTTAATATGGCCTTTGCATTGTTTGGCGAGGAAAAGTAGAAAATAGTCGTAAGAGATAAAAAGAGAACACAAGCCTAAACTACAAAACTCTTGTATGAATAAAATTATTTTTTCTACAATAATGCAAATACTTGTTATTCGCTTTTTCGTATACAATCATTTAAAATTTATGGAGTTTGCTGTTACCATCAGTGTGTCGGTATTTTCCCTTCAAATTTATTTTATTGCGGATATGGTGTATTCTATGGTAGAACAAGTAGAAATCAATTTTCTTTCTGGTGCTGTTATACAGGGTGTCCGGAAATAGCGTCGCCAAATTACAGAGGGTGATTCTACTTAAGAAAACATGAACATTTTTTCATATGAACATGGGTCCGAAAATGCATAGTTTCCAAGATACAGGGTGTCAAACTTTTTATAAAAAATCAGTTTTTTGTTAATATCATAAATATGATTTTACTGACTTTGTTGAAATTTGGCGGGGTTATCTGTAGTAATAAGGGGCTCATTTAGCCTTAATTAGATTAAAAATATAAAGTCCAGTGGCGTCCCGGAGGGCATCATACCGAATATTATTGACAAAAAAAGTGTGCGCCGCTGACTTTTTCAAACATTTTATATTTTTTTCGTATTAAGCAACTAAAAATACAATATTTTTGATTCTCAAGCTGTTTTCATATCTTGCGTCGTTTTCGATAAAAAAAATTAAAACCGGTTTATTACATTTCCAAACTTTTTTGATAAAATCGATATTTTTATTTATATCTTAAATATGCTTTTACGGATTTTGTTGAAATCTAATAGGGTTATCTGCAGTAACAGGCGGCTCATTTGGCCTTTATTAGATTAAAAATGTAATGTCCAGTAGCGTCCCTGGGGGCATCATACCGAATATTATTGACAAAGAAATGTGCGCCACTGACTCTTTTAAACATTTTATATCTTTTTCGTATTAAGCAACTAAAAATACAATATTTTTGTTTCTTAAATTGTTTCCGTATCTTGCTTCGTTTTCGAGAAAAAAAAATAAAACCAATTTATTAGAGCGTTTGATGTAGAAATTGGTGCCCTAAAGAAATGTAATAAACTGGATTTTATTTTTTTTTTCTCGAAAACGAAGTAACATACGAAAACAATTCAATATTGTATTTTTAGCTGCGAAAAGACTATAAAATGTTTAGTCAGTGGCGCACATTTCTTTGTCAATAATATTCCGTATGATGCCTCCGGGACGCCACTGGACATTATATTTTTAATCTAATTAAGGCAAAATGAGCCGCCTATTACTACAGATAACCCTATTGATTTTAAACAAAACCGGTAAAAGCATATTTAAGATATAAATAAAAATATCGATTTTATCAAAAAAGTTTGGAAATGTAATAAACCGGTTTTTACTTTTTTTTATCGAAAACAAAGCAAGATACCAAACAACAAAATCAGTAAAATCATATTTAAGATATAAACAAAAAACTGATTGTTTATAAAAAGTTTGACACCCTGTATCTTGGAAACTATGCATTTTCGGACACATGTTCATATGAAAAAATGTTCATGTTTTCTTATATAGAATCACCCTCTGTAATTTGGCCATGCTATTTCCGGACACCCTGTATACATACTATTTGAAAATTGCCATTAGTTGCAGAGACGGCGCTTTAAAGAATTTGAAACACAAAACAAAACTTTATTATTTTTGCCGAATAAACCACCGCTAGTATTGGCATTGATAAAGGAAAAAATATGCTGAACGTTAAAAAATTAAATTTGCAAATCAGTCTATTCGTTCAGAAATAAAAAAGTTTCAAAGTTGCAGCTAGGTCCGTCACTTTTTATGGAAGTGAGTGAATTTCAGCAAGACTAATGGCCCCCGATCTATTTTTCGCAAAATGAGGATAAGCACACAAACTTTACGATCTCTCGATGGATTTCAAAAGCGGTGTATCACTCTGCATTTGAATAGCTTGTTTGTGAGAATCAGTAGTTGATAGTGACTTGGAATTCAAAGGAAACGTATCCACCTGACAGCGTTTAAAATTAAGCATTTAAATTTAGGCATACTGGTTAGGACACGATTGACGTAGTAGCAAATTGATTCTAAAGTTTTATGAATGTATAAGAATTCATGTATATTCAATTCTTTATTTAATGCAGAAAATCAGGTAAAGTTTATAAATATGTTATTATTTCTGTTGTTATGTGATAAATAAAGAATATTTTTTAATCCCCCAATATAGCTTCTGGTTAGATTCAATATATACGTAGAAACCTACCCCAGTGGTTAACTGTTTTAGGCCACATATCCACCATTCCTTTGACAGCGATTCGTATTTATCATCACAAGTCGGCATTGGAACGTTATGAAAAGTAGCAACATAATCTTTAAATGCTTGGGTATCATTTAGTTTTAATAAATATTGCACCTAGAAAAATGAAAATAAAATTAGAAAACTATTATTATTAGCATGTGAAAGAAATTTGAAGATCATTAATATAAAAAATTAAAAAAACTATTATACAATATGGAGGTTAAGCCGGGAATCACATAAAATATTGTACTATTACCCCTTGATAAAGAGTTTCCAAATCATATCCGTCCTCATCTGATAAAAAATTGGGGTCAATCAGAGGGAAATCTGTAGGATCGTTCGATTGCAATCTTACAGTACCTCTAGATTTTGGATGCTGAAGCGCTGGAATAAACCACCAGTCGTTTATTGTATTATCATAAGCTGATGTGTATGCCTCATTTAATCTAAAATTAATTTCATCGTATTTAGAATAAGTACCTACTCATATTTATATTAAATTATTAGGCAATTAAATATTATTAGCAATCCACAATGCTGTTAACTTCTATATTGAACATTAAAATATGAATATAGAGAGAATGCCTGTACCGCAGTATAAATTTAAATTTCGTATACGTCGATATACCATTCTCAAACAACATGTTTTCATTTTGTTTCTTATCTTTTATGTCACCTATGTTTATGGATATGTTTAAATTGTAAGTCATTTAAATTTTGTATTGTCATCAACTCAAACTAATCTAAGTCGTACAAGCCTGAGGTGCCTTAAAGACCTATTGTGAGCACAGTGAATTCCCCAATACAAAAAGTAGAGAAATACCTTGCAAGTATAATGCAGCAAACAATTGAATTTGCGCAATTTTACGTCCAAAATTCCAAGGCCAAAACTATAATCGTGCAAGTTTAGATATGGTCTCTCGTCATGTATGAGGATTTCCCACACATGTTATCAAGTTAACAGAATACCGCCTAAAAATGCATATTTCACGTCTCATAGCCAGATCTGCCATCAAATGAATGGCATGGCGCGGCACCTCCATGGGATCATCACTATCAACACCTCTTCATGAAGTATTTTGAAAAAGATACTCTAAGAAGGGTAGTGTTAAATCCCACATTATGTAAGCGCTACGTTGAGGACATATTTACCACCTCCTAGTAGAGAGAAATTGAACCATTTTCTCACGAACTTAAACCAAATTCTCTACAGAATCACGCTGGAAGTAGAAAGAAGGAGGAGCTACCTTCCCTAGATCTCCTCATTACTAGAACGCTGGGCAGAACTCTAAATTTTACAGTTTATAGGAAACAGATATATCCCAGTCAATCGCTTAACAAAACGGCATTAGGCAAGAAAAAATCAAACCAAGAAAAAACACCTTTAAACAAATTGGCTACTCACAACATTAGGAAGAATGTAAATTAATAAAAACAAACAAGGAAGATGCCATAAAGATCATATATATGTCTCTTAATTTTTCTGTAATTACAAAAGTTTGATAATTATGATGACCTAAAATAAAAAGCAGATTAGAAATATAAATGTAAATATAAAATATGCCCAAACATTTTAAGGAATTATTAAGGTTCACCTTTAAATGCTACAATCTTGCGCATTATAAAAATGGCGGAAAACAGGTCATTTGCATTTTGGTACTGCCTAAAATAAGATATTTAGGGTAGATATCTAAAATGAAGTTATTATATAAAATACCGAATTAGATACTATTGTCTTTTTGGGATCCTAGGATAAGTTTGTACTTGGCTAGGTAGACTATTTGGTTGCAGCATTTCAAAAAATTATGAAGGATTAAGAAAACAGACATTTGTTCCTATAAAGAACAGGATTTTATTAGTTTTTTTTAATGAATATTTTTAGCTTGTTAGTACTTTTACCATAGTTAATACGGCTAATTTAATGAAAATAATAAAAAGGCAACGGTAACTTTTACCAAAAAATACATTTGCTATGGTGGCATTTTAGCCCCACGCTTACCAGCAGGATATACCGGCCATACCGAAGGCCATACAAATAATGAACATTCTTAATACCTATTTGTAGGCATTAAATATACTTATAAAATAGGTTCAAAAATATATCATATTGATACGGAAGATGTGTTCATATCATATAATATACCTATTGATTTTTGAAAAACGGTTGGGAACTAATCAAAACAAAAACTACTGTGAATAAATAGTGTCATTATCTACCGATATCAAGGTATCTCTAGATTTAGAGATTGTATAAATAATCCTATCATTTTCTGTAGTAAACCCGGAAAAATAAAACATCCTGACTAGTACCCTAAAGTTAAATAAAATTACACTTGCTTAGCGGCATAAAAATGTTTTACATTATAAAATGAAAAAAATTTACTACGCGTTTTATTGTATGATACAGGCAAAGTATATGTAATTCGATCCGATGTGTTTCTGAAAGATCCGAAAACAGAAAATTTTTCATATTGCCTTAGTAAAACTTAATGCCGATGGCTGTATAATATATAACATAGCATCGTTATATTATTAAGATAAATTATTACGCTAAATACTCTAAGTTGAACAAAAATGATAAATATAGTACACAATGCTTGCAATACTATACTCGGCGCGCCGAACAGACTCACTAATCACGGAAACAATAATTCAATAACTCACCTTATTTTATGATTCCAAATATAGGGACTTTGATAAGACATTCTATTTGTATTTGTTGTATTATGGACAAGAAAAAAAATGAAACAATGGTTCGATTCAATCACAAAATAAGACGAATTATTTCCGCGATTAGTGAATTTGTTCGGCGCGTCGAGTTGTCGAGTATAGATCACATTCGTTTTTTGATAAAGTATTATTTTGTAAAACCTCAATTGGTAAATTGGGAAATGAGATAGAGTCTCGTTTAAACCGTCAACGATTTCGGTTTCGGCAGTTTTTATGTTAATGCGATCTACCGGGACGGAATATATCACCCAACTCTTTTGAACATGTTCATCTGTAGGAACTCGAAATAGCATCAGATAGCTTGTAAAAGATCTTAATCTATTATTTCAATTACACTCTGCCACAGAACACCGCAACTTGTTGAAGAATAATCCCCTAACACTACAGAAAACCACCGAAATCTCTCAAAACCGAAGAAACACAATATAAACAAAAAGGTTAGTTTGGTCCGGCTCAATGCGCAATATCATAACTTTATTGTTTCACCTATTAACAGGATACATACGCCATACAAGTAGCCAAGAGTGGACCATTACAAAACTCTCATAACAGCATAACCATTGACGCCCTTAAGGTCGAAAAGAGCGCACCCACCCTTTTGATCCTTCCTGAAGCTTAGAAGCGATTAGTGAAGCAAGGTAAAGAAAAAATTGGAGTCCGCCGTTATATCGTGACTTGTACGTGGCATATACTTGGTACTGATACAGCATGAATAGAAGGACACTTTAGGTGCTTTTTCGACGTAATATAAAGATACATATGTAGAACGCAACAGCTTGCTTACCTCAAGTCACGGTTTAATATCTCACCACAGTGTTCCATCACGACTTGTTTCTAAGACGCGGGCCGAGCAATTTCCATCATCTCTGTCATACGGCTGCATCGATCGACTTGACAAGATCCATACAAATCCATATGTGTCGTCGATTGTACTCACAAAAATGTTGGAAATTGTTCATATTTCACCCACTTTGACTTTCTATTTTGTTCTTCGCTTTAATAATTTTGCTTAAATATGATGTATGTAGACGAAATAGAACACACCAGTACTATAGAACAGAGGAAAGACTTAACTAAAGTATATTTATCTAAAACCATTTAA
Source organism: Pissodes strobi (assembly GCA_016904865.1). Classification (NCBI taxonomy): domain Eukaryota; kingdom Metazoa; phylum Arthropoda; class Insecta; order Coleoptera; family Curculionidae; genus Pissodes; species Pissodes strobi. Next base: position 209,693 of record MU182644.1, on the reverse strand, counting down.
TAATAGATGCATAATAATTATGTTAGGCATAATGTAACAAGTGTAAATATGAAGTTGTAATAGTCAATTCGAAAGCCACTACTATGGAAACGAGAATCACAAGGCTCTGCGTACACCCCTTCAATATTTTGCCGGACGCCTCGTACTTGCGTAGTAATGATGAAATTATGAAAAGCATCTCGTGTAGTATATGCAACTGGCGCTGAGTGTTTGTTAATTATTTTAGAATGTCTAATATTATCAAGCTAACCCAAACTAACCCAAGGCATGCCCAAAATTAAGAAAAAAAAGAATTTAAAAAATGCAGTAGGACAATCGAACGTTACATCTTTTTTAACGATTCAATCTTTTCTTACAACGATTCACAGGTATTATTTGTATTTAAATCTCATCGGGGTGCAACAGTAAGATATTCGATTTAGTTGGCTAGTTTTTAAAGCGCCACTTGAGTCGCTGTAATCATAGCGAACAACATACTACGCAAGCGCGAAGCTTCCGCCACGATGTTAAAGGGGTGTACGCTGACATAAGTCGAGAAACGTCAACGTATGTATGTAAAGAAGAAATGTTGCATTCTAGTCAAGTATTTTGTGAGTTTAAGAATGATTGTAGATAAAGTATTGTATGTATTTGACTCGCATTTAATGAACCGCTATACACTCTGATGATTCTAACACTCGCCGCAAGTGGCTCATGTAATATACCCTCATTAAATAATAATATATTATAAATTAAGATGTTACCTAAAAACCTTTGCAAGTCCAGCTGATTCATAAATGGAATTAAGCATTGCCAATTCCATGTCTGGGCGACCAAGTGAACCACCATTGACATTTACGAACGCTACCATTTCCGAGCACAAGCCTGCCGTTATTGGTCGAAGATTTTCAGTCCATCGTTCCACTAATTCTTCTGTCGTCAAGTTCCAAAACGTATTATTTGTCCTAAAGTGATAGCCTCAATTTTAACTACAGATTATAGGAAATTATTTAGAAAATACAGTGATAAATTTGCCCCGCTTTGGAAAACACAGATCATTTATGAGATCGAACACTTTAGATGAGGTAAATTTTCTACTCAAATCTTATCAAATGGAGGTTTCAGTATAGCGGCAGTCCACGGAAGCGTGCGTATAAACTTATTTTGAGTTGGTTTGGACCCTGACACCACCTCTGCTTTGATGACAAACGCAAGAACGAATATACAAGGTTAAGTGTTAGGTGCGAAATCACAGTGAATTGAAAATAACAATCAATCCATGATTTTCTTCGTGGATATGCATGTTGACAATCTGTCGACTTCGTTCAAAGTATAGCGACAGGTATTAGGGCACTTTTTCATAGTTGACTAAAGGGAGGTGTGTAGTCCACTTTGGTCTTTTTTACATCGTATATAAATACTATCAATATTTCAGTTAAGTTTATTAACTTTAGGGATTTTCATGTTTATTTTTCCCTTACTCAATCATCATAATAATGCACATCGGTAAAAACAAAAACTCTTGCAACTAAATTTAAGATATGATATAATGATTAAAATATTATAAATAGTCATATCATTCGTTATGGGATGGGAGAGCGAATTATGATGATTGGTGGGGAAAAGGCACTAAAAATATAAACAGATTTAAAAATTGTCATCATCAATTGCGCTGCTACAAGCGAGTGCTAATATATGTCCCAGAAGTGAAAAATTGTATAATTTTTTTTATTTATAAATGTTTTTAAAGCAGTAAGTATTTGGCCTCTCCGCACTATCTAATGCATTCTTGAACTGATATTTTCAAATATTATAGTATCTTGCGCAGTGGTTCTACAAAAGCATGTATGAAATCAGTAAAATAATAATAATTATGCCCATCTCATGATATTAGTTTTTCTCAATAATTTCTCCATAACCTATTTTATTTTATTATTATGGTCAATGGAATATTATTGTCTCATCCATCAGTGTGACATTACCAAATACCAGTTTTGTTTCCTTACTGATTTCCGAGGAGTCAATTACGTGAGTTATCGGCTGTTTAAGGAACTTTTCGTTATACTTGCATATTATAGCCCATCAATAATTATTATTGAACTTCACGCTGAATATTTATTTCAATATAAAAACAATGATTCTTTATAGAAAAATATTCGCCCATGAAACTTTGAAATATCTACGTCGTAATTAGAAATCTGGAATACCAAAAACAGTTCATGCAATTTCTATGAGGATAATTTACACAAAAAATGTGTGCGGACAAATATTGATGATTCATTCAAGAAAAAAAAGATTCCGTAAGAGAATTTCAAACCAATATTTTTACCAACTAAGAAAACTTTATCCTTAAACGTTGCCATCGATACGCGAAACTTTTCCGCAAATGTTTCGCATTTTGGTTGGTCCAGGCATGACAGCAGTGGAAATTTTCTGACAATTTCACGTGAGGTAGGTATCTACTCTATACTTGCCTACGTAACAATATTATTTCTAGTTGCCAAATCTTAATGCTTTTTAAATCCTGATAGTACACATTTTGTACTCAGTAGTGAGTAGGGAGGCGACAGCACATTATTGGATTCTACCAAAGGTGTGTGCTTGAGGAAGTATACTATATAATTTTTAATACAATTTTATTCTGTCTAATATAGGATACATGTTTCATTAACGCACTCTTTTGAAAAAGAATCAATTGAATTTTCTTGGGGAGAGGCGAAATTTCCATGCTGAAGCAAGTAAGGTAGAAATCTTAAATCTTTATGATACATTTTGATCTGCTCTTTTTTATGTTCGACAGACACAAAAAAGGAAAATCCTATGCCACTCAACGAGTAGCGCATGTGCGGAGAAAACGGTAGACGTTGAACTGTAGCGCCCTAGGTTGTAATTTTTGGGAAAGACTCACTTGGAAGTCCATTCCAAAGCGAGGCAGTCCTCCAGACGAAGGAGTCCCGCAAAAACGACGTCTAGGTGCGCGCAACTGAATCGTATGTTGATGAGCAGCTTGTGTCTGACAGGTGTTTCTCCTTGGTACAATTCTGGGTGGAATTATACGTGCCAGGCCATTCAAAAACCTTCCTCTCTCTCTCTCTCTCTCTCTCTCTCTCTCTCTCCGATAATTATTTGGAATCATTTGTTTACCTTTCTTTGGAATTGGTTGCACCTGAGCGCATTTCCAGCTAGAAGGAAAGCACGCAGCTCGGTGAGAAAAGTTTGCATAGTGGAGCTATATATTCAGCAGCATATTTCTTAAGCACTATTGCGAGAAAGCCAACCGGTCCTGTAGCCTTGGCGAAATACCAGACCTGATATTTCTCATCTTCTTCAAGTAAGCACTGAACAATTGCATTTTTGAACACCGGGACTTCACCGTTCATAGGCAGCAACCAGACGCCGCTATCAGTTGCACCTTGGACACCATGCATTTACGGGACAAACCTCAGGATATTCAGAATTTCTTACTGCTGGCTAGCTTGTCTTGGTTGCCTCTTTTTTGGCCGCAGCTCCTTCTTCACCTGTTCAGGCTAAGTCTAAGTATCACGACAAACAAAATGTATATTCCTGATGTAGTTTCATATCACGCTTCAAAATTTTACCATATTCTTCTTGAGTTAATGCCGTAGCATTGATATTTCCTATAGCTGGGTCACATTGGAATTGACGTCGTTTTGCGTCACGAGCCGCCCCCGCAGCTACATATTTTACGTCAGAAAATGGATCAAACTTGATCTGGTGTTTATTGAAAACATTTTCTGAAATTGCTTTGCCGTAGATGTCCACATTACTTTAATAACACTTTCTTTGTATTCTTCAAAAGTCTGTTTCTTCATATTAAACGCATAATACTTCCAATATTTCAGCTAACCTCTGTATAGAAATAGTTTTATCATATATTATATGGTTTCTCACTGCAAGATTATAAAAATTGTCTCCACACGCCCTTGAATCACATTGTGTTACTTAGGATTAATTTTTTTACTTCCTATATGATATATTGTTCCTCTTCTTCTTCTAATCGTAACATTTTGAACTTTCACACGAAATAACTTACAAGTAACTAGTCACAAGTGAATTAAAGTATATTACATTGTAAAGGGTAAAGGGTATTTGGCTTGATATTGAAATGTTTGAAGATTTAAACAAAAATTTAATTAGCGTCAAATTTTAAGCCAAATATTACGTTCTATAACTGAATATTTCTTGTGTTTACGAAGTTTTTGTAATTCTGGTGGGAGGCACTATATTTACCGCCTAACGGCATAGATTCTCAATAAACAACTTAAACTATGAATAAATATAATTGTATTACTTATGTATTTTGAATAAAATGCCTTCCAATTATGTTGATTATCAGAAATTATTTTAATAAATATTTACCTGTAATAAAAACCTATATAAGCAATATGATCTTCAAAATTTTCTCCAACTGGTAAATCTGCAATCTCATCAATTCCCAATTCTTCTAAATGTAAAGCAGGTCCAATCCCTGATAATATTAGAATCTGCGGAGTATTGATTGCTCCGCCAGATACTATTACTTCTTTGGTTGCTTGTACCCTGTACGTCTGTTCATCCTTAATAAACTCGACACCTACAAAAATAAAAAAATATATAAAATAGGTAAAGTGGCATCGTTAAGAAAAACTAACGAATATCAGGGGTAAATTTAAACGGAATACACCTACTACGTTTATACTAAAATCAATACGATTATGAGTATCGTAATAACTAATTGTTTTCAGAAATAGATGAAAAAAGGTTCTCATAATATAGGAATTTATATAAATATCAAATTAATTTATTTTTTATAGTCGATTGATGTGTTGTGTTAATGGCCTACCATAAGCAGATTTTGTAGAATTGTTTATTAAAATCTTTGTAACAAAGCTCTTCAGCGATAGCACTAAGTTATCTCTTTCTTGTTCAAACCCATCTAAATAGGCATGTGCAGTACTTGACCTTATATTTCTTTTTATCGTGTACTGAAGTCGATCAAGTCTAGTCTGATTTGCTCCATTAATATCTCCTCTTTCGAGTCCAAGTTCAGCGAAGGCATTAGTAATTACTTCCTCCTAAAAAGAGTGATATGACATAATAAAGATATGGAATGTTCATTAAGATTATGGTCGACCAGAAATGTGACAAATTCTAAATTCGGGCTCTGTGTAAAAATAACTGAATTATAATTTTATTCAAGCATCAGGAAAGCATAACTACTAATCACTCAATAGACAAAATAAAAGATCTACTTTATATTGAAGAAAAAGCTCAGAAGAAGATAACGTTTTTGCCGCTGCTGCCAGCGTTATTAAAATTGGTATCCAATAAACGTCGTAGGTCGCATAAAGCGTCTAGATGCTGTCTTTAGTTATTTTGGAGCATTAGAGCGTCACGGATATTCTGCAGGTTGTGGTTTTTTCGTCTTTTTTCGATAGTGACATTCTTATAATGTAATCGTTATCCTCCTCTTCCTCTAGCAAAAGAAGAGTTAAAATTGTTTTGGTATCTATTTTTACTAATCTTGAGACATCAACTTTACGGAATAGAATAACCACCTCCTCTGCGTCACCTTTTCAAGTGACCGCGAGAAGTTACGGGTACTGTATTGATGCCCTATGCTAGACATAGCGCATAGCTTAAAAATTGGAGACCCTAGCCTTATTGCCGCTGGTGTATTCAATGAAATAATGAGTTTTGTAACTGGGTTATTCTTAAAATGTGACATATCTGTCAATTTATGAACATATCACCAATATTTTCAATAAGTAAATCAAGTTGAATCGTCACATTTGTCTTCCTTCTACTGCCGCTAAAAGCGATTGGGAAATATAAAGAACCAAGTATTTTAAAGCTTAATATAATACCTTTTCGCTTGAAAAAAAATTTCATATATTATTAGGATTAAAAGTGATTTTT
>MU182644.1:134304-198795 GCA_016904865.1 Pissodes strobi | reverse complement strand
CTTTTTATATATTTATATAATTTTAATAAGCATACATTTATATATATTGACAACATTTTTACAAAAAATAAGTTATCAACTTTAATTTTTTATTGGTTAGTATTATTAATTTATTAAATTTATTGTCCTTTAAACTTATGCCAACCCTTAATTTTAAATAATTTATTATTATATTAAAAAACAATCTTCTCTGATTGTTGTAGCCCTGAAGATGGTACTGAGCAGTACCGAAACGTTGGCTCATTGATTTAAAATTTTCAATAAACTTTGTCCAAGAAAGCTGATTTAGTATCCTTTCAAGTTAAATCTTAGTGGACGTGATTCTATAAAGTAATACTCCATACCACAGATGCGGTATGAATTAGCATTTAAAGATCCTTTACACAAATAGTGCACTATGTAAAAATCGACCTCTCCTATTGGTCGATCCATCTCGTATTACGATATGTCTGCGTGATGCAATCGATTTCTATCTAGAGCTCTCGTGGTGTAGAGGCTTATACAGCTGGGTCTCACCTGGACGGTATGGGTTCGAACCCCGTTGCTTTTTTTTAAAGATTATCTTTCTAAACAGTTTTTTTCTTGATTTTGGGTATGTCTTGGGTTAGTTTGGGTTAGCACCTGGTTAGTTTCCTTTTCTTGAGCCCCCGTAGCGAGCGAAGCGAGCAGAGGTCCATGCGGATCGACCAATGGGGAAGGCCGATTTTTATATAGTGCACTATTTGTGTAAAAGATCTTATACAGCTATGAATTACCGTCCCGAGTCGAGAATATGAAAGCAGGTATCATGCTAGATATTTATTGTATTAAACAGTATAACTGATAGATGGCGCAGTAATGTCGAAATTTGATTAAAGATTCAGAAACATCACTTAGCGACGAAAGCACATAACAAATGTGCCCAATATGAACCAAATTTAAGTTAATTTTAAATATAAGAATTTTAAAATAATACAAATTATGGTTAACAAATATTCAATTGCTGTCACTGACTATCAGATGTAGAAGGCAACCTTATAAGCTTTAAGCTTCCCAGGACCTTCCTTCCTAACTCAAGCCGAGAATTATTATATTACATTGATTGCGTCCGAATTAAGAGAGTGTTAGTGTGCATGTATGGCCTTTTTTAACGTGTCACCCAACGCGACTGAAATAGTTATTCCTGCAACTAGTGTTTAAAGTGACCCTTTTCAATGGGGATATTGAGCCTTAGGCGAATGCGAGAGTCCCATGAATAAAAAAGAGTACTTTACACATGAGTAGCATACAAAATTTTTTCTACTATCGAAAAATATTATTAAATGACTTTACGCACTGGTGCGTAAAGTAATTTATTTTACGCTCTGCATTAAAATGGTATATTTTACGAATCATAGAGAGGCTTTCATATTGTGCCTGATACCACGTTTACACATACTCTTAACTAGTTTTTAATCCAAACCGGTTTATGACAAATGCGCATAAGAACGAGTGTTTACGTGCGGCTGTTCAAAGTCAATTTAAAACAGCTGATGAGAGCATTGCCAATTTATTTTAATAAAAATATTACATTAACATTTATTAACCTATAACCAAACTCTCAAGTTAGTCTAGTCTATTTTCAATTATGGCCTTTTTCGTAAGAAAATTCAGCCAGTAAAGGTCTCTATCCGGCTTAGTTAGAGCTGGGGCGACCCATCCCAGATAAGTTACACCTGATGGATAGAGATACTATTTTTAGGGCTCCCTGTATGTCGAGTATGTACTCCAGGGGGCTCAGATCGTTGCATGCACGGCTTGTTTTAAGGTTCGAATACCACCGGCTGGACATTCACACACATTTAAATCTTATACATGCTCGGTTAGAGTCTTACGCAAAGGGGCTTCACTCAATGCAGATATAACCAGTTGCTGTCAGAGACACTTCCCATCTCCACAGGGTCCAAAGCCCCGATCTACACCAGATCACGTAATCACGTGCGAAAATCTGGAAGAATCTTCGTAGGAATCGACCCTACATTAAGCGACCCACCCTAAACACCGTCCCAACCGGCCGCGACTTCCCTTTCGAACCAACGGGGCCCCAAACGCTTCCAGCCGCGAATCACGTACACTTCCCGTGAGAAGTCAGGTTAGAAAACCAGGCTCCCTACCCACGTCCGAACACCGCCAGTTCCAAAGCAGAAGTCAACTCTCAAGTTGTAGGTTTTGCACAAGCGTCTGTAGACCCGATATAATTTTCGATACCGACTCTAGCGCCATCTAGTGCAGATGGCGTTGACTCAAACGATTGCATTCGCGCTATGTCATCGTGATGCAATCGATTTGCATATAAGGCGTGGTGGTCCAGAGGACTAGATGGTTAGGTGTGAACTCGGCAGCGGCATTAATCGGCGTCGGCGGCTCGGGTTCAAACCCCGTTGTTTTCTTTTTATTTTTTTTTAAGGTTAAGTTTCTAAACAGTTTTTTTCTTGATTTTGGGTATGTCTTGGGTTAGCACCTGGTTAGTTTCCTTTTCTTGAGCCCCCGTAGCGAGCGCAGCGAGCGGAGGGCCATGCGAAAAGTGATATTACTTATTGTAATACGTGCCCGTACTTTGGATGCACTTTTTCCAAAATATGTTGCTTTATTTAACTAAAAACCAGGATATATTTAATAAAAGCCGTATTATAGTCGATATACAGTAGCTTGCATGTGTTTCCGCGAATACATTCACAAAGAATCCCCCTTCTTTGTGAATATATTCCACGCAAGGCTAGCCTATATAGTATAGGTGGCCTCACGATACACATATAACGGTATGCTCTTGCGCAGGCAGAACGTCCCACACAGAAACGTGTGACGTCACCCGGGAACGACGCTTTCGATTCTGCTATGTAAGCGTGTATAGAACATATGTTTTGAAATGCAATATTCGCAGTTTTGGGGGATTTTAAAGGACATTTTCGATAATAGGTACGTTCCTAATTATACGTGTACGTGTGTTAACTAAAGAATAAAAGCATTTTCATTCCATATTTATATTACTAATTATAATTGATATATTATACATAGTTTTACTCTAGAAAATAATTTAAATGTATAAATGGTTATTTAAGTATTATTTCAACATTTGAGAACTAAGTAAAAAATTCGGGATGAGATTGGTTGATGTGATGTTTATACTTGATGCGTAGAATCGAGGAGCACGCGGTCATGATAGTATTGTTTTATAGTTCATTCCTTCATAAATTAATTTTTCTTAATTTAAAAGAATTACGTAAATTGAAATATTCTGTGCGCCACTGAAGTAGATCAGCTGAGCAAAGTTCTTTTTGATTCTAATATCTTAGCCCATAACATATCCAAAAATAATTAAAAAAAATCCCTTGCAAATAAAAAGTCATTAAGCATTAAAAAATTATTCAATTTAATTTAGCCCACAAGATATAGTTTTACCAAACTTAAAGTACAATTTTAATTTTCTTTGTATTGACCTCATTATTTAATAGTGAATATTCTGAACCCTTTCAAATTTTTTTTGCCCATTTTTACATATTTATTTCATTTCCACTGAAGTAGACTCGGTTTTTGATCCCAACAATACCTTAAGCCATAACATCCAAAAATCTTTGAAAATAGAAAAGTTATTTTTTACATAATAATTTTTTTATCATTCCATTAAAAATGTTTCAGTGCTTTGTTTTTTTTTTCAATAAACTAGCAAAACAAGTGAGTTTTTTTTATTTTACATTTTCAAGAAATTTCAAGATTTTGTTGGTTTCTTTCCAAGAAATCTTGGACTTGAGAACTAATTTCTTGTCTTGTCTTGAAAAACAAGGATCATTTCTTGTCATGATCTTGTCTTGAAATCAAGACAAGATCAAGACAAAATCAAGAAGTTGTCAAGGAAATGACGACCCCTACATATCGTACCGGATTTGGTTAAAAAGTAGTTTTTTTAAATATACCATTTTTTAAATATAATACTAATTAACAAAAAGGGACGGCCTAAATGGAAAAAAAAAATATTCTTCATAAAAGTTTCGCTTATGTTTTGACAAGGTAATAGAGCAAATCCCATATTTTTTGCTTGTAAACTAACAAACATATCACAATAAAATCATATACATATCGTAACGGATTTCGTTAAAAAGTAGTTTTTTAAAATATACCACTCAAATAACAAAAAGAAAAGGCCCAAATAAAAAAAAAATATTCTTCACAAAACTGTATAGAAACTTAACCTTAAAAAAAAAATTTAAAAGCAACGGGGTTCGAACTCCGGCCGCGCCGCTCCGCCGATAGAGCCGCCGAATCGAGACCTAACCACCTAGACCACTCGGCCACGAGATCTGTTGGAACAGAACGATTGCATCGCGAAGACATGGCACGATTAGGTGCGCAAATCAATGAGCTTTTGTAGCGCTACAGAACCTAACTGATTTTAGCACCCTGGTACCATCGTATGTGAGCATGTGTAAATATTCCTCCCGGCGCGCGTTAAGAAGTTTCACTTCAATAATACATGTTGCTTTATTTTTTTACTTATTAAAATTTTGGCAAATATTTTTTAACCACGTACATAGTGTCTGGCTGGACCGTGAACCGTGACTTGATCGTGGTATATCCACCGATCTATATGGAGATCGGTGGATATATCTAAAAAGAATGTTTAAAGAACGGAACTAAGGCACAGCAGCACCCGAATGTCGAATTAGCGGCAGCTAAAATCACGGTACGGTACGTGAAATTAGGATTTATCTCTAGCCATAGGATCTTCCTTTAGAGTGTGTGCCACTGCCAATAAAAAATCATGTAAATCGTGGAAATATGTAATAAAAATAATAAATAATAAAGTAAAGCTTTAATAATTAAAGATACTCACCATCTTTTATCTTAATTCCATCTTCTCTTCGACAAGCACGAATCCATTGATTTGCTAACTCATGTTTAGGAAAACAAAAATATTTAATATTACTCCCTTTGGTGGTCCTATTATTGTTTTTACAAGTAGCCACAGCACAGATCGGCATAATTATACTATAAGTTTTTAATTTAAATAATCCTATAACATATAAACACAAAACAAATCTAAAAATTCACTTAACTAAATAAACTATGACAGCGCCAAAAGGAACATTTTTTCCCGGGTGACGTAGATGCGCGGGTGAGTCAAAAACGAGTCTAGAAATCAGCATACCATTATATGTGTATCGTGGGTGGCCTTTGGTATCGAAAATTTGGTCGGGTCGCTAGACTCTAGTGGTTTTGCATGCATTACTAGCGAAGCCCCAGACGTGCACACCATCAATAATATACCTGTAATTATTCTTGAAGCGACATAAGACATCCCATTACTCGATCTTAAATTTTGATTGCATATATTTGTTAAAGTCGTAATACTGCCTGCAATGTTAGTATATCTGTTTACGGAAATAAACGGCCAGATTTTACTCAAATTTATTTTACAGAATCGAAGTTGTCTTATCACATCTTCATAATTCTCAGTGCCAATAAGTCTGCCAACTTCTTGAAAAGTACGTTGGAAACGGGCCAATATTTGCCGAACTGATGACGGTGGCATAACTAGTTCTATTTTAGTTAAAACGAACTTTTATTTGACTCTTAACGCAACCCACATTAGTTGCACATAACGACATAACTCGCAAAATTAAGGCGATAGCCCTTTGTTTATATGCGTCAGCTGATTGAATTAGTGTTTCGCATACATCTCGAAATGCATCTGGGAATAATAAGAGTATTTTGTTCCAAAAATTTAGTTATTTTGCAAAAGGATTGAAAGGAGAATAAATTGCTAAAAAAATAAGTAATGCATGACCTTAAGCCGGGGCCGCACATGCGGCATTCGACGAACTCCGAGCAAGGGTTTGCCGAACTGCGATCAGTGCGTATGGGAAGTTTGCAGTTTGGCAAATCGTTCGGCAACTCTCTCGCCTTTTCCTGCGCGGGGTCGGTAAACTTGCATGCATCAAAGGGGATGAGCGCTCGCCTCGCTGTTGTTCGTGGAGTCATCCACACGTCCAGCCATTTGTAGTTCGCTTTTAACAACGGCTGGAGATTGTGAGAGTGGTTTTGTTTCAACTTTCACCTAGTAAGCAAGTGATATTTTGTATTTTAACATTTTTGCGTAGTTTGAATATTGTTTATATACATACATATTCATTATTTAGGTAGGTACTTTTCTTTATACAGCTTATTTTTACTTTACTTTTATTAACCTGAAATCCAGCAGGTATCTAGGATTTTCTTTCGAGGGGAGTCTGATCATTTGCGGTATAATAGTCTCTCAGGCCTTGAGCAATAAAAACCCGCCGCATAAGGCCTAGTTCTCAGAGCTTCGACTGTCGCCAGCTACACTCTCTCTGGCCAGGAGACAAGAAACGTCAGAACCCCTACCCCCCTCCACAGTGTCGCCGGTTTGTTGTCGCTGTAGTTGGTTTGAATCAACTTCACTTAAATTTCATTGGAGATATTGTGTAAAATGACAGATGGTTGACATTATCGTGACGTGACAGCTGTCGCTCGACATTTAAAAGGCAAAGAGTGGGGATTGTCGCCGGCGACAGTCGAAGCTCTGAGAACTAGGCTTAACACGACAAAAGCAGCCGCAGCAATTGTCACAGAATCATCGCCTATCATGTTTATTTTCAAATTAAACTTTCTGGCGAACATTTGCAGTTCGCCGACTGCCGCAAGTGCGGCTCCGGCTTTAGATTAAAGAAAGAAAATATACTCTAACTGCATTACCGCTATACTCAATCATAATAAATTTAATTACTGCGTAAACGAAGTCGCTGCTCAGTGGCCGGGATTACAGTGGCTTTATACAGGACAGTGACGACAATAGACCAGGGCCGCCATTTTGGAGCAAATTTTCTTAAAGGTTATATAGAAGTTTCGCGTTTTTTGCATTTTTTTAGCAAGAAGCTAACAAAATAAAGGGACTGAGGTATTATAATGGTAGGAATATGTTAATCGGACCCTTAGCTAACAAAACTTTAATAATTTTCACGAAATTAACAAGCAAGATAATTAAAAGTATTATACTAGCATTTGAAAATCCCGCATGTATAAGCGGCAATGAACATGTTTCCGACTCTTTTTGAGCGTAGTACAGAAAGGGACAGACACTCAACCGAAACTAGACACTTATCAGCTGAATTGACAATGTAAGTGGGGTTATGAGTCAAGATTGTGACAGATTGGTACGTAAATATAAATCATTATTTGTTTTTATTATTAATAACGTTTTAATGTGATAATCAGAATGGTCGTCTGCGTTCACGGCATGAAATTTTAGTACTTTCTTCATGATTTGTGGTATCTTTCAGCAAGGTGATGTTATAAATAGTAAATATAATTTTTATGTCCATATTTGAATTAGAAACCTTCCCAAAAAATGTTTTGAGAGGCACACAGAGACTAACTGTGGAGGCACAATACTACAATACATATGAAGCGGAGAAGCAGGTATCCAGTTTATACAGCAGTGGATGCAGGAAAGGGCACTTTTCTTTAAAGCAAATAGGTATATGGACAATGCCATAAAATCATTTCTAGAGTTAAGACTTGTTCATGTTAAAAACATCTTATTTATTTATATTCAACACAAGGAATATAAAAGCTTATTTCAATTTTCAGCTTTGACGAAAGGGAAAAGTCAGATTTAATAAGGATGCTGTCAAAGAATGGATTCTGAATAATGAAAAATTCATTATGATTTTTATGGATGTTGACTACAAACAGAAGTTTATTTCATGTAATGTTGAGAAATAAAGTAGATACACTATTTGGCAAACCTGTATTATTTCATCTAAAATAAATATATTAATTTTACTCAACGTTGTTTGATTAACTTACTTCGATCTCTTCTTTATTGTCGATAAAGGTTTAAGCTAAACGGTAACAATAAAAAAATCTTAAATAAAATATACATATATTACCTAATATATTTAAAACAATACAAAACAGGACTACACCTCTGGTTAATGACAAAAGCTAAATAAAGAACCATAAACATGGAAAAAGCTGTAGTTTCTTGAATTAAATTTTTTAATGCAAATAGTTTTTTCAATGATTTACTAGCATATTTGTGCAATAATTTACTCTTTTTCTTGCTAACTATTTTTTATTGAAATACTACATATCTACTAATTATTTTTTGATTCATATTATGACAAGGTTCTGTGATAACTACTATCAATTTTCCATTTCTACAAAAAAATTAAATATGTGCATGGTGAAAAAGCCAATCCATTCTCGACTCCTTAGTTTGCTAGGAAGAAAGCCTCGATATGGAATCTGAAGATTTCAAGGCAAATTTACACTTTGTAGAAGCCTTTCTTTCCACGTTGGGTTTGCAAATGGAAAATATGGTTGGGATAGCATTTGGCTTTAACTTCTTATCTCATTTTTATTCCTCCCACATGCATGGTGCACAAATGAATCTGCAAGAAAAGATTTTTGTACTTCCAGGACTAAAAGGGTTCATTTAATCCTAAGGGACTAAAGTACATTTCGACTGTGATTGTGATCACAAAGTTAATGACACTGTCAACTTGTTTGCTTATACTGTAACAAGTGATTCAAAGTAGAATAAATACAATATTCAACTGGTAAAGAAAAGCCTAATATAACCTTGTATATAAAAAACGGCATGCACCTGCAATCTACTACATTCATATAAATACAAAGAGAAGAATATAACAACACTCATTGGTGTGACAAAAAAAAATTCGTGAAACAATCATCCTTCAACTTTACATGCCCACGTTTTTTTTTAATCATTACATTTTGGATTATAATGTATTGGTGGGCCTGTAGGAGGCCTGCAGGGTATGTAAAAGACTATATCTTATAGATAATCTACTTTAAAATACCACTTATTTACCTACCTTGGTACCTGCGAAAGCAGCAAATCTACACTTTAAAACGTAATATAACTTTAATGTCTAATTGGATATACCGAAACTATACACACAGCTTTAATAATCAGCAAAAAAATGACTAGAAAAACGCATAAGATCGCTATAAATCACATGAACTTCTCCACAGGCACAAACCAAAACAAACATAATTTGCTCCAAAATGGCGCAGCCAATGAGCGCGTTGACCAAACATTGCCGTCACTGTCGTATAAAGCCACTGTAGCCGGGATAAAAAAGTGGCAACAGCCACCGGAAGGCAGGTTCTCACTACTAGATGGCGCCACTTCCGATAATAAGAATTGATAATATCATAGGTGCTTGCAATTTGTGTTAAAGTAAAGTGTTAATATTTAAATTGTTTTCTAAAGCGAATGGATCTTTTTGATTTTATTTGGGTTTCAGAGTTTTATAAATCTGCAATATTTGAATTTGAATGGCAACAAAACTGCATAATATTAATGAACTGCAAAACTGCAATTGTTATAACAGACAGTTATAACAATTGCTATAATATAATTTAAACAGATTAACTTCTTCAATTTGATTAGCTATTTTCTTTTATATCCCATAATATTTCCTATTCATATACATTTAAAATGATCAAAGTAGATAAATTAATATTATTATATATTAATAAAAATGTATTCTATTATATATATTTTTTGATATCCATTTTCCGATTCGCAAATTTCAGTAAACTCAGTACGTGTTGGAAAAGGATAAAAAATAACCTGTAGTTCTCCTTATAGCTTTGTTAATGAACATGGTCTTCATGGAAATAGGCATTAATGAAAATTGATATTCAATAAAATGGTATTCATAAGAACTACATTTCCATCATAATAATATAACTTTAATTGGTGCGCCTCAATTGAATTCAATTAAAATCAATGCCTAAACGGCGCTCCATTGTTTCTGGTGGATTTTATGAGGTAAAATTTTACGTTTAGCATCGATGCGGCGTAGAGTTTATGTGGTAACTAATTAGACTTATTTGCCGATTTGAAGATCGAAATATGGGCCAAGTTTGAGATTTTGAACATTTTCAAGCGATTTTATGGAATACTTCGAAATTTTGCTTTAAACATCGAAGTCATGACGAATAATTTAAAATATATAAAATATAAAGAAATACTTGTATTTCATAATTTTAATCTTGCATTGTTGAATTTTTCACTTCTGTCGTGTAATCTGAGCGGCGACCGTTTTTTATATATTTTACAACTTATAATACAAAATTAGCGATCTGCCATGTTTCAACAGTGATATTACATATATAATACATGATCGTTAAGGTTCAAGCCTTTGTCACTAGCGCCTCCCGCCTCCCCAACCAGCAACTGCACAGCGACACATTTTCTATATCTCTCTCTATATTCGAGCCGACTTTACCTGAATGAGTGTACATTGCCAAGCTTAACGCTCAGGCTCGTTCACTAAGAGGAAAATGTGGGCTGAACATGCCAAATGAAGATTTGACTTCCAAAATTATTGTCAAAATGCCAGACTGTCAAATTTTTACGCCACTTAATTGACCGCCTATTATAATTCAAATAAAAGCAGCTTTCGGAATTTGTAAACCGCTTTCACAAAATTTGTTTTTAAACAAGTTGCAAATTAAAATTAAAAGTAGAAAAATATACCTAATATTTTTGTTGGCGCTCCCAATATTTTTTAAGTAGTATGGATTTATTTAATTTCATTCTTATCTTCAAAATTCTGATTCCGGGGACATGCCTTAATGATGTAATAAAAATATTGCTTTCAAATAATTTTTGAATAATTTTAAGTTTTAGCTATAGATTCATGCAGCAAATCAAATTAACTTACAATATATCCTTCTTCGTAATCATTGGTCCCTTCAGGCGTCGCGTCGGCGTCGTTCGTTTCAATATCATAAAGGCCAACTGGAAGCAATATTCCGAAGACATCGACCGTGCAATATTGGAAGCTAGAGCTCTCTCACAGAACTATGAACTTTTCGTGGAAACACTGAGGAAAATCTCAAGGAAACACACACCTAGAGGGTGCAGAAGGAACCACATACCGGGCCTCAGACAAGACAGCCACTCACTACTGACAAGGTACAAGCGACTATTTGAGGAGGACTCTTTTGGCGTGGAAACGATTGCATGTGCAGATGCCTTGACGAGGACCAAAGGCGAAGAAAGGCAAAGAAGATGGATTGATACCCTTGAATAGATGGATATGACGGATAGTAGCAAAATAGCATGATATTTATTAAAGAAGCTGAAGGAGCTCAACAAAGGCATAAATGCCAGAATAATGGGAAGGCGGCGGGAGAAGACGACATATCTACCGAGCAAATAAAACATTTCGGAGATGAAACATAGAAATGGACCCTGCAACTTTTAACTATTGCAAAAAATACTACCAGATTCCCAAACTCCGGCAACAATCTAAAGTCGTTGCCCTCCTCAGACGAGGCAAGCCGGCCGAAGAACCTAGTAGCTACTATCCTATATCACTGCTTAGCCACCTGTACAAACTCTACGAAAGAATGATACTGGATCGGATCCAACCCATCGTTGGGGAGAAGCTCATTCCCATGCAAGCGGGCTTCCGAGCCGGTAAGAACTGTACGGGCCAGGTCCTTCATCTGACAGAACTCATTGAGAGTGGCTTCCAAGCAAAACTCTTCACCGGGGTTGCATATATAGATCTAACAGCAGCATACGATACAGTTAATCTTAAAAGGCTGATGAGAAAGATAACAGATATCATCAAAGACGACCAACTGGCAAAAGTAACCCACTCGCTTCTGCAAAATAGGCGCTTCTACATTAATTTTGAAGGGAAGAAAAGTCGATGGCGCAGCTAACGGAACGAACTCCCACAAGGAAGCGTTCTAGCACCCATCCTATTCAACATATACAGTAACGATCAACCTATCAGCCAGTACGTCAGACATTTCTTATACGCAGACGACCTCGCCCTTGCCGTGCAATATCGTACTTTCCACGGGGTTGAGAAGAAGCTGGAAGACGCTTTAAGAAGCCTGTACCTGTACTACCAAGCGAACTCACTGAAGCCAAACCAGGCAAAGACAGTAGTATGCGTCTACCACCTGAAGAATCACGAAGAACAGAGAAAACTCGAGGTTAAGTGGAACAATGTTCAACTTACCCACTCCGACGCTCCAAATACCTTGGAGTCACGCTGGACAGGACGCTAATCTACAGAGCTCATTGTCAGAACAATGAAAGTCAAGACACGAAACAATCTCCTGAGGAAGTTGCGAGGCAACAAGTGGGGCGCAAAGCCAAGCGTTCTGATTAAATTAGCCAAAGCCTTATGCTACTTAACGGCCGCATACTCTTGTCCTGTCTGGAACAGACCAGCCCACGCGAAAAAGGTGGATACGACACGGAGCGAAACCTGCCGCATAATCACACATTGTATGAAACCCACTTACTCCCCAGACACGTCTTGAACGGGCATGATGAGCCACCCCCGCCAATACTCAAGTCCAGGAAAGGGTTCCTACAGTAGATACCCATCGAGCCCTACTATGTTTCCCAGTTACACCACCAACGACGTCGGGAATCCAGCTGGACTGGAACACGTGGTCAACCCTTAACCAACTGCGGACTGGCGTCGCGCCAACCAGGAAGAACCGAGCTAGATGGGACCAATTAGCCTCGGACGACACTATGTGCGAATGTGGTGCGACCCAAGACAATAGTCATCTACTCCAGTGCTCCTCTGCCCCACTACTTGCACTTTGGACGACCTTTGGGAATACACCGACAATGGCGTCAGAGTGGCAGTATACTGGGCCCAGAAACTATAATGAGTCTCAACCTCGGACACGAAAAAGTAAAGTAAGTTCGTAATCATTTATGTAATTTAACATTTAACAGTCATTTACTAACATATGCAAATCTCTAAAGTGGAAGACTGTAGCAAGCCATACTTTAGGTCTACGAGAAAATGTACTTGCTGTAATCAGGAAAAATTTCTGATGGTAGGTATTTCATACTCAGGTATTGAAATACAAACCCAGGTGAAACGTCGCGTCGTCGTCGTCTAAAAAAAAAGAATATAATAATCACTTAAAATAACTAAATTGTATGTGTTTCTGAAGAGGACGTAGTGTTCTAAACTAAACTATCGATGATCCTTATGGTCGATGTATTATGCCGTATGTGTCAGAGGGAGCATAAGCCGAACAAAGGGGCGGGATGTATTCCGGCACATAAAACCTGTTGATTAGTCGTACATGTGTTTGAAAATATGGGTTCAACAGGTAGATGTTGCGTGTCCATAACATTGGCATCGATAATTTATTGAATACGTTTTCTTAATATAAACAATCCTTTGAAGCGTTATTTGAAAGAATGGGAAAACGTATAAAGAATTCGTATGAAGAAATCGTAAGTACACAAGTTCCAAAAAGTTTTTTTTTTGACGATAGCAGTTTACTATATATCCTATTATTTGGGAAGAAATATTCTTCAGAAATTAGAGCCTTTTTGGTATCACTGCAAAAGTAACATGATACACTTACTTTTTCTAATATGACTGACCTAGAAAAGGCTAACAGTTGCATTACTTAAAAAAGACACTCCGTTTAAATAGTTAACGAGTCTTACCTTGGCAAGCATTTTATTGCGTCGTTGAATTATATCCCCAGTTAATATCAGAGAAATAGGTATATGCACTGCTCAATCCTAGAATATCTGTAAAGTTATTGTCCAATCCTCCTGCTTCAAGCAACAAAACTGTCCAATTTTGAATCTCTGTTAATCTGTTAGCCAGCACACAACCAGCGGATCCTGCTCCAATTATAATGAAATCAAATGCATCTAATTCTGAAAAAAAGGAAGGGTTTGTAAGCACAAAAACTGTTGATACCATATATGGCACTTTAAGTTCAAATAATGAGTCAAATTTACTGCAAATGTCGCATTTAATTGTTATGGGAGATATATAATATGTACATATGAGTTTTTGCCCAGATTTTGACCAAAATGTAACCAGTTTATTTGACGTTTTTGATGCATGGTTTAAAACCTATAGCAATCGTTAAGTGATCCAAAGTGACCTACGGCCCGAAGACTTATGGAAGTATGATTGTCAAAAATTGTAGCATTTGTCAGATATAATTTTGTTGAAAAATAAAAAAAAATTGTTATTTACAGTTTTACTTAAAATGTACGAAAAATAAGCGGTTAGCAAAATAAAGATACCATAGAGCATCAGAAGACATCAAACACAAACTGAAAACACCTTTTTTAATGCATTTAATTAATTAAAAAACTCAAGGGCGTTGCAGAGGAAGAAGGCTAATCGTAGCGTGAATGAAAATAAAAAGCTTACTGTCTCTTATATTTCCAAGGTAAAATGTTACCTTAATATCCATATTTTTCTTTTAGCTGTGAGGTAAGAGACGTATAAGCTAAGTAAATTAAATATACTTTATTTTTAGAAAATTCAACACATATCCTTTTCACTGCTGGTAAAACGTTGGATACGAAATATTGGAAAATTCAAAATACGGGTTTTTTAAATTCACAAAGTTTCAGATCTTAAAGAAAGACAATTAGCGGGAAAGATTGCAGCTTTGCAGACTTATGATGAATCAAATTGTAGAAGTACAGAGATCTTTAACAGAAAAAAACTATTGTTCTCAACCAGATCTTCATCAAGCAAGTATTATAAAGTCGGGTCGTATGCACTGCTCAATCCTAGAATATCTGTAAAGTCGTTGTCCAATCCTCCTGCTTCAAGCAGCAAAACTGTCCAATTTTGATCCTCTGTTAATCTGTTGGCCAGCACAGGAAATTGGTGAGAGCAGTTTGATTACGGGTAGTGCGGCCCCCGTCATTTCGAGTTGCCACGAGATGTGGCCCATCAAATCTCATCGTCCTATCCCAGGCTGGAGAACACCGATGAATGACAGTCTGTGACAAGATGGGCTGCACTGTATTAGCTGGCAGGAACGTCAAATTGGTGAGAGCAGCTTGATTACGGGGAGTGATGCTCTAATAATCATAGAATAACCATTAAAAATTTGAAATTAATTCATAATATAACTGATAGGAGATTATTAGACGCATATGAAAGTACGGAAACTATTAAATGTAAGAATAGTTTAAATAGAGATAGAGGGCCTATTCCGTATATTCCATTGTATTGGTTGATCGACTATTGGGATTCCGGGATTGGTTCCTTTGGTTCCGCTTGATTAATCAAACAGTTAGTATAAAAGCGAGTTAGGTAGAATTTCAAATTTAGTTTTAATCATCTCCTGATGATGCTGACATGGTTAGCGAAACGCGCCGAGTGCAATAATTATTTTTCGATATTGTGGATAAAACTCCGTTTTATATAAGTTTGTAAATTGCCACTTCCACGGAAGTATCCACCATAATTACTCGCTGAAAATCGCAATTATTTTATCGAATCGAGAAACGAATACAAAAAAAGGCCAGAACATCACGCCCTCAAACTATCGCCCAATTGCCTTGCTTCCAAGAGTAACAAATCAATAACTATTCAAGTACCTCGAGAACAACAGAATAATCAGCGATAATCAATACGGCTTTCGCAAAGAGACATGGACAGAAGATATATTGGCCTATGTCACTGATATATGGAGTAGGACAATTCACAACTACAGAGAGTTTTGAGCGATTGCGTTGGATATTTCGATGGCATTCGACCGAATTTGGCATCACGGACTGCTCAACAAACTGCCGTCCTTCGGACTGCGGCCTCCTTTTGCAGCTGGCTTGCCAGTTTCCTTAAGAACCAATCTCTGCACGTTGCAGTCGATGGACACATCTCAGACACATTCACCATTAACGCGGTTGTGCCACAGGGCGCCATACTTTCACCAACTTACTTTCCTCAACTATATTAATGACCTGCTTACCAAAAGGAATAATCCTGTTTATCGTTTTGCAGATGGCAGTACCCGTGTCTCCCAATTTAGATAAAAAAAAAAGTTAACCAGCGACTGAGGCTTATCAACGCAGACAGGAGCAGATTACAGCAATTAATCAAGACCTGGAGCTATTTCAAACCTGGGGCGACAGAAATTTGGTCCAGTTCTATGCAGCAACGATCCAGGCAGCCACGTTTACCAAGAGGGCCAATACGGCGGGCCTTGATATCATTATGGCAGGATCGACCATTCCTTCATCGTCGTCAATCGGACTGCTGGGTGTCTCAGTCAACAGTAATATGTCCAGGCATGATCACGTTGCTAACATCCCAAAATCAAGCCTCCCAGAAGCTTGCTGCGCTGTTTCGCAGCAAAAAACTGTATACACCGCAGCAGTTGCTCTTGCTCTACAAAGCGCAAATAAGACCGTGTTTACAATATTGCTCACAAATCTGTGGTGCCAAAGCACACCCTAAAGCTACTGGGTTCCATTCAGAAGAGAGCTGTGCATCTTGTCAGCGACCCGGAGTTGACCCCGAATCTAGATAGTCTGAAACAGCCATGAAATAATAGGTTAATACCGCAGACATGTGGCCGAGATGTTCCTGTTTTACAGATACTTTTACGGCAGATGCTCTCAGGATTTGCCCGCCTCATCCCGCCCCTGGCAACGCCTATCAGACAGCCACGGCAAATGGCAAGAGCGCACCAGTTCGTCGTACATCTGGAAACACCGAGAGAATCGCTTTACAAGAACTCCTTTGTCTGGCGCACTGCATCACTGTGGAACTAACTCTCAGGACATCTGTTTCCCCCAAATTACAATCTACTACAACGATTCAAAAACCGTATCAAACAACATCTTCGCACATCAGCGCCATAGGATCTCCCTTTAGTGTGTGTGCCACTGCCATAAAACATGGTCAATTAACGTTTGATGCATTATTTACTAATACTTTATATTTTGGTGTCCTTATTATATGAAAGTGCGAGATACCTTCGATTTTTAAGCAATAATATAGAAGCATATTAATTCACGTGAATAGTTTGATTTGGTAACAGGATGTAATATTGCAAATACAACAAATTATGTCAATGGTAAATATTCTAGATAGAAAGATATGGATATATCAAATGGTGGCCAAAAAGCCCAGGTCTTACTTTAATTTATTGTTTTTATTTGGGGGTGCATTTAAGGGACTTTTCATGACAATACTACTTTCCCAAGCATTGAAGTCCATCAGGTGGTCCTTCTGATCAAAATTAATGCTACAAAAAAAACGATCCACTTATGGCAAGCGGTGCAGTCGAGAAAATGTTACGAATTTTCATTAGTAAATTAGTGCTTATTATTAATTAGCTATTATTTATTGTAATATTTTGGAATTGTTTAATTTTTTAATTTCGCCGAATCGCTTTATTTATTATTGATTGTTTTATTTTTTGCTGTTCAGCATAATTAAATTAAATTAATAAACTCTGCAAATAAAATGCAATAAATGTCAAATAAGCGAGCGATCTTGGTCAAGAGTTGGCCAAAATTCCGATTTTAAATTATCAGTATTTCGAAAACAATAGAAGATAAGTATAGAACATTATATATAAAATATATTATATAGATTTATCTCGAAAAATAGAATATATAACAGTTTACAGGGTGTTTCATACAAAGAAAAGGTAAATTTGTATTGACACATGCTTTTGGAGCTCTCTGTATACTCAAAACCAGCTTTTTCTGGCGCTTTACAATAGAACCTACAAATGTTATATCTAAACCGTGAATTAAAACATCAAATGAATTAGTTACCTATCGGTCAAAATGTGGCTAGTGACCCTGCATAGGGTGGTCCCTTTATTTTGAGTCACTACCTTATGTCAGAATATATAGGAGATGAAGTAAAAAGTTTTAAATGCAAAAGTTGTAAGATATGTGCTGGTGCATTTTGGTCATTTCATAAAACCCTTGCATTATTTTTTTAATGGGACACTCTATATATTATGTGTTATCCTATTCTACACAAAATTTCATTTTATGTATAATCTTTTATACCTAAGTCTAACCGAAACTAACCGTTTTCCTTATAGAAGGGGACCTACTAAACACTTTAGTAGAATTTGTTAATAAATTAATATAGAGTCACCAAAAACAAACAAAAAAAACGTAATAAGTTAATTTTTAAAATGGAAACCCCCTATTTGTATAACTTTATATTATTTAGCATTAAAAATTAGAGTAACTTTGTATAAGGTTTTCTATTCCAAAAATTTTCAGTTTTCGAAATAATGGCAATTTAATATTTTTCTATTGTAAAAATGCTTTAGTCTGCTTCATGGCTCTTAAGTACAACAAAAATGTAACTATTTGTTGCCTTTTAAAAATTTATCATGCTTGGGCAATTAAATTATGGGCCGTTTATCTTATCTCAGAACGACGAGTTAAGAAATATATATCTGTGGTGCACCGTATCGGACTTATTATCATGGGTGGATAATGTATTAAAAACATTTTGAGCAATACAAAGTGGCATAAAGAGTTTCTAAATATATAACTGCATTTCAAACATATTTAAGTTCCTCCTGGTTTGCATTTATACTATATAATTATGTGTACACCATAGGAAAATATAGGAAGGTTAAGTCAGGGCTTTTCGGAGCTCAGGCATAATTACCATTTTCACCAACTCACTCTCTATAAAAACTACTGGCCTTATAATTCTTCAAATGATGCGCCACACTTTGACAGAAGTTCTTCTCGATCTTGTAACTTTCCATAACTTTTTTATTATTCTCTCTGCTCATCATCCATCGATCCAAATAATATTAACAAGTATATTTTGTAAAAAATGTATGTCCATAAGAATACTGGAAAACTCTAACCTGGTGTAGTTACGATGTCCTATTTATGAACTGGGCAATAATTATAGGGCTCCAAATCGATTACTTGAAGGGACTAACGTCTTCTGGTACGTACGTGGCCTCAAGTGCCGCGTGTGCCTTCGGGACTGCTCCAATGAGCTACCAAGGTGTGCTATGTGTCACACATGCATCTCGGGGTGATCCAGGAGGGGGCCGCGTAGGTTCGGCAAGGCCAAGTGATGCTCTAGCCCGGCCTCGATTTGAGCTTACCCAGAATATTTAATAATTGGCATAAATTGAGAAACAGATTCCCTGCGATAACCAAAGGCGGCTTCCGGGTCTAATATGAATTAATCATGGTCCCCAATATACTAGCTAGAAGTCAGCGGGAAACTCTAGGTCATAGCCTAAAGAAGCTATAGCCGCGACACTCGGCTCGCTTAGTGGGGTACGGAATCAGATTTTCTCCGTGAAGCTCAGTGAAGCGAGGACACTACGCAGTTGGAACTCGATGCGAATCATACGCGCTTCCCTGGGCCGGAGTGCATTAAATTTTCATAGGAATTAAAATTGAAAAAGATTTATTGTTTGGGTAAATAGACTATCGTTATGTGTATAATATATTGTTTTGTTTGTATGTTATATAAATAAGTTAATGTTTATGTGTTAAAATGGGAAAAGGACGTCAGAGTTGTGCAGCTAGTTAGTTTGTCTATTTAAACTTAAATTTGATCATAAGGTATCGGACTCGGTTCAAATGACTAAAATAAATTGGAACTAACTGAAACTAACCGAAAGTTAATTGAACGACTAACCAAAGCTAGCCTAAACTAACCATAAGCACCAAAACAGGCTAAAACGTACCAATCGTATTAACAGGTTACAAAAATTAAAGTAAGTTAAAACTAACCAAAACGAAACGAATTTAAGCGACTAACCAAAAACATTAAATTTGCTTATAACGTATAGGAACCGATTCAAATGACTAAAATAAATTGGAACTAACTGAAAGTAACCGAAAGTTGATTGAATGACTAACCAAAAGTAACTAATAGCACCAAAACAGACTAAAACGTATTGGAACAGGTTAAAGATGTTAAAGTAAATTAAAACTAACCCAAATTAACCGAATATTGGCAAGTAACCAAAGATATTAAAATTGGTTATAACGTATCGGAAACCGGTTCCAATGACTACAAAAAATTAAAACTAACGAAAGTTGATTGAACGAAAGTAAGTTGAAACTAACCGAATTTTGAGGATTAAATAAAATTAACCAAACACATTTAAATTAATTATAACGTATCGGAACCGGTTCAAATGACTAAAATAAATTGGAACTAAGTGAAAGTTGCCGAAAGTTGACTGACAGACTAACCAAAAGTAAGTAAAAGCACCAAAACGGTCTAATACGTATCGGAACAGATTAAAAATACTAAAGTAAGTTAAAACTAACCCAAATTAGCCGAATTTTAGCGATTAACCGCATGTAATCAAAAACTTTAAAATTGGTTATAACGTATCGGAATTCAATCGTATTCAAATGATTAAAATAAATTAAAACTAACTGAAATTAGCCGAAAGTCGAATGAACGACTAACCAAAACTAACCAGAAGTAACCAAAAGCACCAATAAAACGTATCCTAACAGATTAAAATTATTAAAGTAAGTTGAAACGAACCCAAATTAACCGCATTTTGGCGACTAACCTAAATTAATTAAAAACATTTAAATTGGTTATAACGTATCGTAACTGATTCAAATTACTAAAACAAATTAAAACTAACTGAAACTAACCGAAAGTCGATTGATACAACTAACCAAATCTAACCAAGAGCACCAAAAAGGGCTAAAACGTATCGTAACGGATTAAAAATATTTAAATTGGTTATAACGTATCGGAACCGATTCAAATAACTAAAATAAATTGGAACCATAACGTATCGGAACCGAAATTTTGGCGACTAACCAAAACTAACCAAAAACATTAAAATTGATTATAGTGTATCGGAACCGGGTTCGAATGATTAATATAAATTAAAACTAAACGAAAGCTGATTGAACTAACCCAAACTAAACAAAAGCACCAAAACGGCCTAAAACGCATCGGAATAGGTTACAAAATTTAAGAGCCCGAAAATAATCGAAAATAATTATATGGAAACATTCATAAAATATATATGTATACACATTTTATAGAAATAACATGTTTCTAATTTTCTTATTAGTCTTACAACCATTTCATCATTTAGCCATGTTGATTTTAGTTTGATAATATTTTTGAATTATATTTCAATATAAAAGGTCTCAAAAGAGCGGGACATATTTATTCCGATTTTCGAATTCTTCTAAAAATTCTAGATATGCTACATGCATGTCGAATAGAATTCCTTGCATTTAAATGCAACTGTTTTCAAACAGTAACTTTGAAATTGTTGTAACTTTAAACCTTTGTAGAATTTGATCTTTTAACTTAGAGCGAAACGATTTGCATCTTCTTATCTTAGTTATTTAGTATTTATCTAGAGATACGAAATTTTCGGTTTGGTGGGGAGTATTTTCCAGGTTGTGGTTATGTGGAAGATAAGAAAGTGCAAAACATTTCGTTTGACAATAAACAGTTCGGATTCTACAATAAAGTTGTAAGTCTCAAAAACATTGTTTTTGCTGGTTGTTTTTCGTAAAAGTCGATCATTATCCAGATATATACATTATTTCAGATTTGATCAGCACCTTGATATCATTTTCATTCGCTGTAACTTTTTTGTTTTTAAAGATATCAAGTTAAACAAAATAGCAAAATGTAGAGTTGGTAGCCAAGTTTTTTTCTAGGTTACATATAAACCAAAACACCAATAATTTTCTGACATAAAAGCCTACTCTGTATTTTTTTTTAAATAGAACATCCTGTTTTTTGCTCTCGTGCGGTTTAGATTTTAAAGCCTATCAAAATGTCAAAATGCCCGACTTTGAACTGTCAATATTTCGTAAACGCCTAAAGATAGGTATAAGATAATATACACGAAATGTATTTAGATTTCTCTAGAGGGTTCAAAACCGTAGTAATATACAGGGTGTTCCATTTAAAAAAATATAGAGTAGGCTGATATATCAGAAAATCGTTAGTGTTTTGTTTTATATGTAACTTAAAAAAAACTTGGCTACCAATCCTACATTCTGCTCTTTTGTTTAACTTGATATCTTTAAAAACAAAAAAGTTACAGCGAATCAAAATGATATCAAGATAAATTGAACGCACAGTACATGTTGCTCCGATTTAGCGTAATTGTGCAATTCATGCATAAACGAGTTCGTGAACTATAGCCAGATCAAAAATTTCCTTTCATTGCACCATCTTGACAATATTTTTATCAAAATGAAAAACTGTTACGAAAAAATATGCAAAATCGTACATAATAAAATTGTGCAAGTTGCTAAGAATCTATATAAAACAAAATTATGTACTTATATAAGACCTTTTTTAAGCTTAAAAGAGAACAACTAGATAAATCAATATTTTCAAAATTATTATTGCAGATCTTCACAAGTTCGTCTAAAACCGTAACTACTTGTACAATATAATATCTAATATAAAAAAACTTTTGTTGTGTATAGATCTTGTTGACTTTTGAAGATTATCTTGGAGCTTATATTCTATTATAGTTATATTAATTTGAGTTTATTTTAATTTCAATTTATTATATGTGTGTTATTAACGTTAAAAAATCAATAATTTTCTATATAAATGAGTTGTTTTATTGATCGTAATTTATCTAAATAATATGTAACTCAATTATATTTTTCTTTAGGTAATTGATTTTTCTTTCAGGAATGCTGTACTTTACTTTAAATAAAATATTAGGGGAGAGTAACAATTTTAGTATATAAAGTTCCAAAAAATTTGAGTACGGCTCACTTCACTAATGATTGCCGTGGGGTTGACGTCAAGTTAGATTTATTTATTTCCTCCCTACTACATAGTGATAAAGTTGGTCCTCGCTTTTCAAAGGTGCCGCGCTTAAGTGTCGCAGCTATAGTTTTCTTTAAGCTATATGGCTATATGTTCCTGCGATCAATCTGAATTCAGTGTAAGCACCAAGATCCTCGTCCACACACGGAGGCTTTGTTTGGGTGCGCGGTTGCCGTCGACTGAGGGGTTCGGAAAGTCATTTTTTTACTTCTTAAGATATAATAATTATTTATGCAACAAGTGTGTAAAGTGACTCTGTTTTTATGAATGGGAATATTGTCCCAAGAGCCGTAGGCGAATGCGCCAATCCCATGAATAAAAAAGGGTACTTTACACATGAGTAGCATACAAAATTTTGTCTACTATCGAAAAATATATAAAAAAACAAAAATAATATTAAATTACTTTACGCACTAGTGCGTAAAGTAAATTATTTTACGCACTAGTTCGTAAAAACCTAAACGTCAAAAAATATGTCAGATTTACTTTACGCACTAATGCGTAAAATTACTTACTTTACGCACTAGTGCGTAAAATAACTTACTTTACGCACTGCACGTTAAAAAAGCCTATTTTACCAATCTCAGAGAGTGCGTAAAGTGAGTATTTTACGCACGGTAGTAGAAAAAAATATTTATGTTTCTACAAGGTTTATATCACGGGATGCCACGTCGCTATCGAGTCGACTACTCGTTAATTAAAAGACAACGTCCAACCCGAAAACTGATCTCACTGTTAGTTCGGGGGAACGAAAACGAAGCAGATATGTTTTTGTCTTTATTTCCCATGAAATAATAGGTTAATAACATGCGCATTTATTTCTTCCAAGAAAAAGTTGAAAGAAATATTTAGCGGCTGCTCTGTAATTAATTAAACGCGAGAGTGCATATTGTTAAGAAAATTCCAACTCCGAGAACGACGGATTTTGTTAGTTTCTTGGCATTATGTCAGAAAACTTGTTTTATGGAATCATGCATTTTCCGCTGAAAAAAACTATTTCGTTTTTTAATTGAAATAAAGGTTGTCATGGAATTTGTGCATGCGATATAAAATCACCAGGGAAATATTCGATCTTATTAAAAATAGACGAAAAATAGGACGTGGGTTAATTTTTACCAGGATCTCGTTAATCTATATAAAACTGTGTGTAATTAAATATTTGCATATAGACTAGTTCACACCCACAAGAGAATACAAATAATTTCTTAGTCTAGCTATCGAACTAAATTGTAGTTCTTAAATTGTATAATACATTAAGATACGCTCCTAGCCATATATGCACTTAAATTTTTTCATACTTTTACTAAATTTTTCTACTACATAATATATCAATAAATTAATAATATAATATTATTAAAAAATAGAAAGCTTACCAGTTACATTATTGTTATTAACATTTACCAATGCACTATTATCCGTAGGTATGATATAGCTATTCGCAGCTGTAATATTATCATTTACCATTTCAAGAAATTCTGAAAAATTATCGTAGTTTGCAACTACTGAACACGCGAGGCAAATTAAAAGTACCAGCTTTACCATATTTATCTGCATTGCAAGGCTAATCATATAAATGTATGGTATCTATCGTTTTGTGCGCTATATTTATATAGTATTTATTGGCCAAATATACTGCTCACACAGAGGAATCGCATAATTTAATGATTGTTTAATGCCCGACTTTAAAGTGAAGTAGGCAAAAAGCGTAGGTAACGTATGCTCTTGTATGAGCTTCTCTAATGCTGTTTCTTCTTCATTTTATCATTCTGTTTACGCTTTTTCTAATGGATACACTTCTTTTACAGGGGTGAATAGAAGACATATCCTAGACAATGAGCCAAAAAAAAACACTCATTATAATTGGGTTTGATGAGTTTCAGTATTAGTAAGCCCAAACAACTCAGTTTATATTATTATTATTATTATTTAGACTTACGGCATTCGCACTCCCTCTAAGGGGAACATACACCAGGATTAAGCTCTGAGGGAACCCTTTCCATGTTATCGGGTCCTTGGTGGCACCTACGGATTTTCTACAAATTTTCGGACGGTACGGGCTGTAGCGAGAAGTACTGCTTTCTGCATCAATTCGAAGAGATGTTCGCTCAATCCCAGTTCCTTAATGTTAATTAACAGGTTCTTTGGAATGAGTCCTGTTGACGACACAATGATCGGCACCGTTCTTACTCTCTCCATTCCTCATTGTTGCCAGATTTTCCCTTGTAAATCACGACATTTGGCTATCTTTTCGCTTGATGCTTGACCTGCAAATTGTTGTTGTTGGGTATGGTGATGTCGATCAGCGTAGCTCCCTTGGCCCTCTTATCTACGAGAATGATGTCCGGTCTATTGTGGGGCGCAGTCTGGTAAGTAAGCATAGTAAGGTCCCAGTAGATCATATAGTTGTTACTTTCTAAAACAAATTCAGGAGTGTATTTATAGTCACTTACTTACCATTTCCATCTGCAGCAGCAACAGATTCTCTGCTAGTTCCTAAAGGATTATCTTCGCCACTGCATCGTGCCTGAGTTTATATTCTGTAGCTGCGAACGTTTGGCATCCTCATGTAATATGCTGGATGGTCACAGTGGTTTGACAGCCGTATCGACATCGATTATCCACCACCGAAGCATCTCCAACTATGTACTTGAGATCGTTTCTGGTGGGAATCACTTGATCTTAAATAGCCACCAGAAAGCTCTCGGTTTCGGGGAATATTTGTCCTGAAACTAACCAATAGTTCGACGCTGTATTGTCGACGTGATCCTGGGTAGCCTCATTCGCATGCCTCCCATATAATCCCATATAAGGGCTTTTGCTTCCTCACACGAATTTTCTCAAGGCCGGTATGATGGCGATCTTGAACCTGGTGTTATTTTAAAAGTAGTGGTGTAGAGTCATCTGCGTTACAAACTGCCCTATGAACTTCTGAGGAATTCACTTTCCTGTGAAAATAATTGCGCAAATTACTTATTTGCCGATCCAATTGTTTACGTAGATCCGCTAGATCTCTTCCACCAGGTGTCTTGGCAAGGTTGTTCGCTCCACTGCGCTCCTCGGATGGTGTTTGTGTGCTAATCCAAACGACAAGAACTGAAACGGCATAAGTATTGACAGCCTTGCAGAGATTTTTGCTGTTAAGTTGAGTTTTTGCCAAACATTTTACTCTTCTAGAAAATTGTTCTGTTAACTCAGCCTTCATTGCGCCATGTGATATGCGCATTGTTTGTTCGAGGTACTTGGCCCGAAATTCTAGGTTTTATTTTATTTTAATTTATATTATAATATTCTCGTTAGGTGTCAATGTGCAATATGCCATATTGCTATCTGTTTTTATTAAAAAGTTAATAAGTTTATGTGTTACATATTAAAGTACCTAGTAAATTGGGAAGAAATATAGAAATTTTTTGGGTTTTATTGTATCTACATACATCTGTTTCAGCTGAATACCTGGGTAAGTTGTAAGTTTATGTTTAAAATTTTAATTACAGATTTTTTGTTGCAAGAATCATGAACAAAATAAAATTAACATAGGGATGTTGTTAAACCCAATATGCTTTGTTGATGCAGCAAACATGGTGTAGGAAATTAGAGGTTAATGCTTAAATTGCATATTTCATATTTTACACTGAGACCGAGGAGAATTTCACTTTAACATATCATGTTTCAAGTTATTTTATCTTGAGAAAGCCATGACTGATACTTGTTTATACTCTTGGAAACTGTTGTCAACAATCCAGTCATAGCCTACTCAGGATAAAATTAACTTAGAACAAAGAATATTAATTTGCCATATATACTTACAGTCCCAAGTAATTAGTTATTTATTATTATTTTTTTTAAATTGTACCTATTTATACAATATTTCATATATTGTATATTTTTAATGAAGCCACAAAAAGTCATTCCAGATGCTAAAAGTAGTCATAAATTGGAAGAAGTAATCTGGCACAAGCTATGCTATATTAGTTCTACAAATAAAAGTAAGAGAAATATTGAAGCGAACAGAAAAGTAACGCAAGGTTAAAGAATATAAATTATCTGCGCCTTTAGAAATTTTTTTAAGTATATGTTCTTTCGTCATAATCAAATGTGTACATAGATGACCTATACTTACGCATACTGTGCTTATACCTTTAATAAATAGTTTATATTCTCTTGTTATTATTCATAATACCTCTCTGAAAGTTATCATTTTCAAAGTCTCTGTTGAGCAAAGAAAGTAAGCCTTTCCGGTGCGACCGCACGGGAAAAGTTTTTTTTCTTCAAACGTCAGTAAATCCGTCATTACTCGACTGTGTAGGCGGCCGTGAAGTTTCGTTTTTCCTCCGCCGGAGCTTTACTTTTCACTTTTCCGCCGGCGGAGGTAAAAGTGTTGTCATAGCAACATAGATACAATACAAACAGACAAGAAAATAAGCGTCAACAACTCAAGATTTATTAAACTACAATTTGTATTTATTACTCAATTTGTGACTGCATTTCTAAAAATCACTAATTTAGGAACAAATTGGATATTATTTAATCGAACTTACTCAATAACTGCTTATCAATACGGAATTAAAACGCAATCGGAGACGCCATCTTAAAAAAACAATTATTGTTGACAGTGTCCACTGACAGCTTTATGTTAAATTCATCGACACCGGTCTAAGCAAGGCCACCTACGACCGTGGTCTAAGCCGCCTTGCGAACCCATTTATCTTTAATAATAATTAGATATTATTACTATTAAAAAGAGATGTTTTTGCATTAATTTGTCGACATTTGAAGAAAAAACAGCATATTTTATTTGGAGGAAAAGTTACTTTTCATGGCTTGCTCTCTATTACCAGCCTCACTCCGTTCGGCTGTTAAACACGAGCGCGCCATGAAAAGTATCACTTTTCCTCCATATAAAATAATATACTATTTAATAAATTGGGTTAAAATTATACAGCGCTGAAGTCTACAAGATTAATCTAGTACATTTTAGCGTCAATAGTCTAATTTTAAGTAAACTTATTTTATTTATTCTGGCATTACTTGTCACAAATAGATCGAAATTAGCTACCTATTCAATTACAACAAAGCATACAAACACATTTCCACAGCAACGCTTGATGAATATTAGATATATACCTGTGTCTTGCTTGTCTTGCAACTTTGACGTCTGCTTATATGTTAATGCAAAAGTCTTATGACATGATTTTCGATACGTAAAATTATAATAATTTTTTATTACGCATGCATCATAATCAACGACTATCGCACGATGCAGCGTGCTTAAAATGATGTTTATGATGCGCCTACTTTTTTAAAGGGTGCTATAGAAACATTTGATAATGTCAAATGTGACAGATTAATATATTCGTCAATATATCCCTTAAGTTTAATATTTAAAACATTTTTGAGATTATGATGAATTCGTAATAAAAAATAGCGTATGATATACGTGTATAAGAGGCCTTTAAAGCCCTTGCGACTTACAAAACACTCCGCTGCACGTCGTGTTTTGAAATATGTCGCGCGTGCTTTAAAGGCCCTCTTATACACTTATATCATAATATAATATTATGTTATGAAACAACTTTTCCTCTGCTTGCACGACTTCCGTTGTTCGGCTACGCCTCATACCAGAACCTGTTGTGCGCGCATTAGAAAAGCCTAGTTTCCGGACTGTTTACTATGGTACTGGACTGGTACTATTTTCATTTTCCTCAAAAAAATCATGGTGTAGTAATAGCCCTATAAAACATTCGTCGCCTTCATAGCGGATAACTCAATGATCCCTGTAAAAAATAATGTAAAAGAGTGAAACAGGTTCCATACACATCAAGAGTGACAGAGACGCACATAGAGAGAAACTCGACGGTCCGTGCTTGGTCTCCCGTAAAACGATGACATCATTAATTATTTATTGCTGTATCTATGTTAATTTAACAGTAAGAATATGGGAATTGCACTGTTACCTTATCAATACATAAGCCAAAATATTTTTTTTCTCATTATAAGGCCTTCTTCTTTAAATAATGAAGGTATATTCAAAAAAGGCGACTTTTTACCAAATTTTTGCACGTTTGAAACCGAGATATTTACGTTTAAAATTGTTTTCAGCGGTAAGGGCAAATACAAATTATTTTTTAAATTAATTATAAAAAAATACTTCCTGTACAAAGACCTTATTAGACCAAAAAATAAATCTCTATACGGTGGTACCAATATCTCGATTTTTGATGATAGTGTCCATTTGCGCAGTCTAATTTTGTATTACCTCCGGAATAAGGGTTATCTAATCATGTACTATCTCTGAAAAATTCAGCTTGTCACATCATATTATAAACGCAAGAATTGCAAATTATTACTAAATTAAGCTAGAAAGTGTGGATCTGAATAGCGCATGGATGGGCGTTGGCTTCTCGTGATTTCACGAACATGCCCGACCTATGTGTATGACGAAAATATATGTACCCAGAGCGCCGAACACTAGCGGACTTTTCGAAACTTTGTTGACTATTGAATACTGTAGAATGTATTCGTTGAAACACATGCAAGCAGTATATCCCGGTTTTTAGTTAGATAAAGCAAAATATATCGTAGAAAGTGCTGACAAAGTACGGGTACGTTCTTTCACATTTCGCATGGCCCTCCGTTCGCTTCGCTCGCTACAGGGGCTCAAGAAAAGAAAACTAACCAGGTGCTAACCAAAACTAACCAAACACATACCTACTCAAAATTAAAAAAAAACTGTTTTAGAAACTTAACCTTAAGAAAATAAAAAAAGCAGCCGGGTTTGATCCGGGCTGCCGATAGCCGCCGAATTGAGACCTATCCATATAGACCTCTCGAAATGCATCGCGAAGACATGGCGCGAATGCAATAGCTTGAGTCAACGTCACCAACACTAGATGACGTTGGAGTCAACGGTCATCATAAAACGCAACTGCGCATGTTACAAAAAGTTATAGCGTAACGACTAGATGCTTCTGCAGATTGAGAATAGATGTGATTACGACCGGGGCACAGTCGCTCAGCGTTTTGATCTTCGCCGTCGTAGGTATCGACTTTGTCCTTATAAACAATATATTCTGGGGCCAGCGGAGATTGAAAAATATGCAAATTCGTAAATTATACTCAGTTTATGTTAAATTAAATGTAGGAATTTATTTGCGCTGACAGTGCGCGTGCACGGGCAGACTTATTGAGAAGCCGCCCCTGGAGGGGACACTAATAACAAACTGGTTGGTTGCCCAAGAATGCTGATTTTCGGAAACAAAATATTATGAAAATAAGAGGGGGATATCAAGTGATAAGTTAACCAGACAAAATAGAAAATTAAATTTAGTTAAATGGTACTGCTCTAAGCCTATTAATTTCCTTTCATCGTGTTTTGAAGTGGAACCCAAATGAGTGTGCCGAAGATGGTACAAACAACCAGCTATTGTCGCTCAATCCAATACTAATACGGTCGGTGTGGATCTGTTAGACAAAGTATTAAGGAAATATTCTATGCGCAAATAAATGGACCATTCCTACGATATTCTTTTTTGTTGACTTTGCTATTGCAGCTTCTTGGCTTCAGTACCGGATGCATGCTACTGCCCACAGTTTTGCAAAGAAAAGATATTCTGGACTATGTAGACTTCTCACTATGTATTGCAGAATCCTTACCTTGGACCAAGGATGATGTACAAGAAGTTTTCGATCCAAATTGTAAAAAAAGGAAGATACATACAACCCATTCCCGATCGAAGTTTTATGTTGAGTGTAAACCATCATTTTTCGTGGAGATTATGAAAGATCAACAAAAATCAAGGTCAAAATGTCGTAACCCTCGTTACAAAAATTTTACATTTACAAAATATACAAGATGCAATGTATTTTTGTGTTGAGATGCAGAGAGGAACTGTTTCTATGTATTTCATTCATTATTTTTTGAACTATTGTAAAATTTTGTCTTTGTACACTCCAAAAGTATTATATATTTTATGATGCCACATTAAACAAAAAAATAATAATAATAGACAATATCACGAAGTTTTGTAAATGTTTGTTTATTAATAAGCATAACAACCCAAAGAACCGAAATACATAAAACAAATTCTAAATAAAATAAATCGCAGGTATTGGGTAAGCGTTATTTTCAATAAAAACGTTTATGGTGGAAGTGAATTTTAAATGTATGACTGGCAAATTGACTACCAGAAGCTCCTTTCATATTTTATTTGAATGACAGCAACACAATTTGATGGACTAATTTGCCTAATTTGAGCAAATATTGCGAAATTAAATACAAATTACAGATAGGTTATACACAGCTTTTAGCAGTAACGCTGCAATTTTTCGGCCCGTTAGGATGCCTATATTAGCATATGCTACATTTTATAGTATATTATGATATAAGTGTATAAGAGGGCCTTTAAAGCACGCGCGACATATTTCAAAACACAAAAAACTAAATATTAAACTTAAGGGATATATTGACGAATATATTAATCTGTCACATTTGACATGATCAAATGTTTCTATAGCAACCTTTAAAAAAATAGGCGCATCATAAACATCATTTTAAGCACGCTGCAGCGTGCGATAATCGTTGATTATGATGCATGCGTAATAAAAAATATATTAAAGCAAATAATTAGAGTTATTGTACCAGAAATATGCCAGGCAATTAATTAATAATAGGAGGGCTCAAGAACCAAATAATAGGGCGTAGGTACATCTATTTTATTAAAGTACGTAACTTTTGCAAGAAAATACAT
This sequence comes from Pissodes strobi, assembly GCA_016904865.1. Lineage (NCBI taxonomy): Eukaryota > Metazoa > Arthropoda > Insecta > Coleoptera > Curculionidae > Pissodes > Pissodes strobi. The sequence goes on along the minus strand of MU182644.1, from coordinate 167,402 downwards.
ACTTACTTGGACTAACTGACTGAATAAACTAAAACTTCAAAGCTAATCATAAAGCCAGAGCGTTTCCATCCAAAACACTTCCCAGAAGTGCGAGACCTATAATTCTGAGCCTCCTACGAGTTTATGAACACACTTTTTGTTAAGAAGAATATGTCATCACATACAACTCTGGATCGTCAACAGCTGAGTGCTTAAAAGGTACAAATGTTCATTAATTGCCAAGCAAACAAAACAGAAAACTTAAAGGGAACTATCAGAATGTTCGAGGCTTCAGGAGAAAAGTTGAGGTTTTATAAACCTTTCAACTGAAGATTATTATATAATTGCCTTTACGGAAACTAGGCTAAAGGATGCTGAATTATTCGAGTAGCCCTATATAAAGCAGATATCGAGATGCCATATAAACCAGGGGAGAGATTTTCCGGGCTGTGTAAATCTACTGATATTCTTGACTAGGCGTTTGCAAGACTATGGTCTCGGTCTCGGTCTTGTCTCGGTCTCGGTCTCGAAAACGAGACCAAGATCGAGACCGAGACCTGAAAATTAGAATCGAGACCGAGACAAAATTTTTTCTTCGAGACCAAGACGGAGACTTGCCAGGTCTCAATCTCGGTCTTGCGAACCCCTATTCTTGACGGTACTAAACCTTTTGAGACCACAATGTCAACCGATACAGATGACATACTTACATAGATAATGACTGTGAGGGGTTTATGATGGTGTCCATTGGTCATATTTTTATTCTGGCTATGGAACAATGTTCTTTTTTTGTGGCCTTTAACCATGGCAAATGTCGTAAAGGTGGATCTAAAAACTGTATCGACCAAAAAGTTCGGAAAGTATAGTACTGTTCGTAAAAAAGTCATACAAGATATTTATTATGTAAACCTGCCATATATGAATTATAATTTCAAAACAAAGCCATACAAGCGACAGATAGAGACGTAAGTTATGTAAAGAAATAAATTTTACAACTAAATTTTCAAACAAAATTTTTATATCAGCAGTGACAAAATTTTAGCAAGTATTGGGATTAACTCTGAAAAGTGTATCATAGCTTAAAGCCTAGCGAAATATTGGCATTAATAATATTGACTGTTTTTTTTTTTCCTAATACTTGGTCATAGCCATATTTCTTTCTAAAGCCTTAGTTAGCCGTCTGGGTATTGAATTATATAAAATTCTGATCAAACCAGTTCTTCCCAGGATTCTTCTTTAGAGCTATGAGAGCAAGCCTGTCGTTTGGTCTGATATTTATGTTATAAGTATATAGTTTTTTGGTCACTAAACCCCACATATTTTCTATAATATTCAACTCATTCTTGAGGGCCATTACATAGTTTCTATGTTGTTCTCAACAAATCACTCCCTTACTATACTTGCGTTATGGACCTGAGAGTTGTCCTGCAGGAATATAAAATTGCGCTCGGAAAAATGTTCAGAAACACTAGGCACTAGGTAACATTCTTTTTTCTATAATATGTCTATATGAAATCGCAGTAAACCTCTCGTCTATAATCCAATGCATTCCAAGACTTCGATGGCTCAACCATGCTCAAACATTCACTGAAAATCGTACCTGACCTTTCAAAATTACTGATGTATTTTTCATCAAATCTGGTTTTGTAGTGTCTGTACAGTCTCATATAATCGTTGAAATAAGATTAAAAGACTTTTTCATCGGTAAATATTACCGTGTCCCAGTTTTCTCGTAAAATATGATTCAGGACAAAAATAACTCTTCCCTGCTTATTCTCGATTCGTAAAAACATGTTCCGGGCTGCGACGAAGTTTTTTAATCGTGATTGTTTTATTTGCCAACAGGCCGTTGATATAAAAGCCGGAAAATTCGTTTGTTCCATTGCATGCTGTGCTACCTGAAAAGGGTTGTGTTCCAAATATTATATTAAAGTATTGTCTTCTGCTTGCGACCTAATTTTTGAGCCCTTTACATATTATTAAGTCTTGTCATTATTAGAATACTGTTTAGGATCTGGCAAATAATATTATTATTTATCGAATTGTCTAACTAATATTTTCAAATTTTCAGTAATATTTTGAAAATTTCCAAAGACGAATTTACAGTAGGCAATAATAGCTGTATGTCGTTTTTTTATGAACCCAACTGTACGTTAGCTAATTTTTTTGAGGAAATAATATATAATATAATCAGTGTTTCAGCATTCTCTCAGAAATTGCTGTTCATGCAATTACCAGATTACGCCAAAGCATTTCATAAAGTTAATCATAAGGTACTTCTGAAGCAGCTCGGTAATCTTTGGTTTTCTTGTAATGCATGTAAACTAATAGAATCATACCTGTGGAAAAGGTCGCAAGTAATCAAAGTGGATAGAGTAAAATCAGGTTAGTATAAATATGGGAACCTCAAGTGTTGCTTAATAAAATGTGCTTAGTCCACTGCCTCATTGACGGATTTCAATGGTCTGCTATATGCTGATGTCATTTAGAATATACATCCAGAGAGCTTAATCGCAGAGTAAAAATAAGTAAACATTGTGGAGATACAAAGGCTCCTAATATATCTGCATGTTATGAAACACAAGGTGTGTCCCTATATGCTGTTATATAATTCAATGCTTATATACCATATTGTAAATTATTTAAAATTTAAAGACCGTGATTGGATAAGATATATCAAATTTCAGGTACCAAAAATACATTTGAGGTTATTAAATAAATAAATGTTTGCAAATTTATTTATCAGATGACGTTACCGTAGAAGTAATTTCATTATAGATATTTTTAATATTAAGACGAAAGCAATATAGATTGTTTTATCGCTGTATCTGGACCTTTGGTAGGCTTTACCTTGATATGTGGAATATTGCTGGGTCTGATTGGCTGTTAATACAAACTCAAGCTAGGGCAAGTACCTGTAAATGACTGCGTGAAGTGGATAAACCCGATGCTTGGCCCTAAATGTTACAACGCAAAGAAGAACTAATAATTATTCCATAATAGGTAACCAATAGCAAAACCTAAAATGCCTCGCTATGCAGTTTAGAGACAGTAGCATTAAGGTTGTATGTTCACCATCTGCATGAAAATGCAGATATTTTTTTATCAAATATGGCTGGATTAACCTTCATGACCGTGTAAACCAGTTGTTATTTTGTTGATCAAGAACTGGAGATAATTTGTGATTGGAAATATAGTTTTATTTGCGAAATTAATTTAACTAACAAAAATACCTTGCACTGAACAAAGAATAATTTTGAGACATACCAGTACTGTAATCCAAATACTGTGTGGATTGTGCAAAATGCACAATTTAAGCAATGCATTCCTTTTGTGTCTTATACAAAATGAAGTTAAAAGTTTTTGACAGTTTCGAAATGGTTCTACTTAATATTTTTATTGATACCCAGGAACCCAGGTAGGTTGGATCATGACTATTGGCGATAATTTCACCATTATCAAGTAAATATTTGGAGCTAGGTCTGAGTCTACAGGCTTATATACTTTAAGAGAGCACTAGAGAGCACTAAATAATTAACCTCTTGCCTGGGTCATTTTTCAGTTTCGTATCAGTGGTAACAGCAAGCAAAGTTGACCAAATACTACAATTTTTAATTACTAAATTTGGCTTAATATAAAGACTAGTCTTGTTCATCGAAACCCATAATAAGCGAGAACCAAATAATGGTTGACTGTTGAACAATCACATTTCTCTAGCCATGATTGGGTTAGTGGGTATTTATTTTCTATATGGCTTTTTTTCAGTTGCTACGTTTAATCCTGTATTTTTAATAATGTTAACTCAGAAAGGGTTTTTATAATGACAGTGTATTTTCTGTGATAAATGTAGGTATAATATGGTACAATATATCTAAAAATTGTTAGGTTATTGATTTTGAATAGCATCATAGATAATTGATAAAAAAAGGATAATATCAATTACCTACTTGAATGGTAAAAATAAAAATGTTTATTGGAATCAAAACATCTCGGCCTTGATTTTTTCCACCAAATGTACTTTAAGATAAATACTACTTGATATATCTTATACTTTGAATTTATATATTAATCTCATATGGAGTCATTACTAGGCATATTAGAATCGTCCTTAATTATTATGTCTATGTTGGAAAATATATATGAGCACCTGTGTTGGGGTTTAGGACCTTCGGCAGCATGCACTAAAACGGAGTTTTATCGACAATACCGAGACGGAATTATTGCACTCGACGTCCGTTTTGCTAACCATGATGATTAATCATCAGATGTCAGCGAAGATGTTATGTTAGCGAAGATGGTTAGCGAAACGCGCGTCGAGTGCAATAATTCTGTTTCGATATTATGGATAAAACTCCGATTTAGTATATATGACCAATTATACAGAGGAATATAAGAGATGAGTTGAAATTTAAATCGTGACTTAACATCTATCCGAGATTTCTGGTTATTATTCACGCATAATCTAAACCAAATTTTAGCATGATAAAGGGTGGCAACTAATTAATTGACAGTTTTTGGTATTTTTTAAACGGCAATATATACGGCGTTGGTGGAATTAGAGAAAAATAGAGCAAAATTAATATCAGTAAATGCGTTGTCGAATTGCTTTCGATTGATTAAAAACATCAAATATTTTTAGAGAAGGGCTTTTAAGTAAAAACTTCATATTTTATTCCCATCTACAAAATGACATTGTCAGTTGCTTTTTTGTCATTCTTTAATAACTGAATTTTAATCGTCAACTTTCTGTGTTTACTTTTATACGGTATTTTCAACTCTGCAGCCTTGCCCGAGTCGAGTTCACCGACATGACCTACCTTATTTTTCCAAACAGCACGCTTCGCTATAATGAATGTTTTATATTTTGATAACACTGGGTTTCTTTACCCTATGTTTTGTGTACTTCCTGTGGATCTAGCTCAACTGCTTATGATGTTCTGTAATATAGTTTTTTTGTTAAATCGTGACCAATTTCAATTTGAAAATTGCTTGTTCTATGTTTATCGTATATATTATTGTATATATTAAGTTTTGTTTTGTATTTGCCCTACTATGGTTAGTTTTTTTATTTTAGTTCGCTGTGTCCATAAAATTTATTTGAATTTTTCTGTGGCAATAAAGCATACTTACTTGACTTTGACTTTGACTTTGCTTTGTATTTTTCATTTCGATTATTCAAAATCATTAGTGCATCATCCTCATCGAAAAATGATGAAATGAGCAACGTGAGAGGTGAGATTGACCATACTAGCCCTATTTTGACTTATCAGAATATTTGTTCAACCTAACGTGTAAGTGCCGTACATGGTTGGTTTTAGCAAATTCATAAAAAATGCATATCGGTATCACTGGTTGGCCACTGGTTTGCAATTGCTCCACTGTAATAAGCTGCCTGGTATACTTGTGCTCTTTACCACATGTACGCCCGAGATATAACAATTGGGCAAAAAAACTGATAGTTATTTTGGGTTAATTTGGGTTAGTCTTAAAGCTACTTAATACTAGAAGCTTAGTGCATCTCTCATAAGGTTTATGAAAGAGCTCAATTCGATTATATTAGGGAAATAATATTTTTAGTTTAAAAAAATGGTTGACAATTAATAAAAATTGGCAATGAAATGTCCTCTTAGTGAATACTTGTAATTACAATGATGCATGAGTAAAAATATTTCAGTGGTCGCAATTTATTGAGCTATAAAAAGTTATGATAAGAGGCCACCACAGCAAGCTTGCCAAAATCTGTAAGGCCTAGAATATTGACTGAAGTTGATGAACGTAGAGTGGCTGATCAACTCAAAAACATGGCGGAAACCTCAGTGCACAAGTCATCTAGAAGTTTCCGGTTTCACATTTCGCATATGGCAGCAATCAAATCTCTCCCGAGAAATAATCTCATATGCAAAAAAAAGAAAAACAAGCTATAAAATACAGCCATGGCCAATTTAAAAAAAAAACGAGATATTGCCATGCATTGAGACGTGCTCATTTGAATAATATGTTTATCAGCATGGATGATGAATAGTACTTTAATTTGTATAGTTCAAAGATTAAATATGATGACGGTTGTTATAGAGCATCTAGACGAAACTAAATTAGAAGGAAAATTCAAGCTTGCCGAAAAAAAAAAATTAGTGTGCTGCACGATTTTTTAGGCTGGCATTTCTTAACCTTCTGGAAGTGGCGCCAAGCCTAACAGACCCGGCCACTTTTTAGTTGCGTATCCTGGATCTCCAGATATCGCGACAACTGCGTCCAGCTCGGTACCTTCCAGCAATACGGTTCAGTGTTAGCCTGACTAGGGAGATCGACAGAGGTTGAATTTTGACAAAAGTTATTATGCATAAAGTCTGTGAGACTTGGCGCCACTATCCGTGTAACTATTTTTGTTTGTTGAGTAATTTGTTTTTTTTTTCTATTTTGGTAAGTAATCACAATATTTTTTGATGTATTGTTTATATAATATTTTGGATAAAGGGTAACTGTTGTATTGTGTAGTGGTTCATAAAAATTAGATTTACATAAGCCACATTTAGTTCGACGTTCTTTTGAACACAATATTCCACAAGCAATCTGGGAGAGGAGACAAGATTATGCCGGAACATCTACCAATTTAGAACCGCAAGAACACATTTTTTTTTGTGAAAAGTGTAAGAATATTTTATGCCTCTCTCACCTAAAATCTTGGTGTCTTGTTTGTTTCGATGCCTTAGACAATAATTAAAACTGATCATCTGACTTATGTTCTACTCATTTAAAGCAGAAAAACCAAAAAAAGTGTCTTAGTTGTTGTTACTTAAGCATTTGTATCTCTCGTATTTTTTTTTATGTTTTATTTTTCTTTTAGAATAAATTTGGAACCAATTTTATTTTTTAACGTTTTATTTTTATTTTTGACTAATAAATAATACGATAAAACATATCTCGCAATAAATTTTTGTTAAAAATTACTCTACATGTTTTTTGGCTGTCAGACTTGGCGCCACCTCTTGTGTTACTATATAGTGCGCCACTTCCGGAAGGTTAAACGTTCATCGAACGTGCTTGTGGTGGTGCCATTAATTCAAACATTATTTATATAAAGCAATACTTAACAAACCCTCGTCAGTTCATAACTACTAATCAACTCAAAATAATGGAACTATATTCTTGTCCGATCCAGTTTCATATCGTTGTGCCTTGTGCCAGCAATATAAGTTAAACACCATAAATCATTATCCATAATTTAAATATGGATGGCCGAATGAAAATTTACCACCTCTTTTTTTTTAATAATGAACTAAAAACGCTCGGGCCCTTCGATATTATTTTTTTACGGGATATATTTTTTTAGTGTTTGTAATCCTTTAACTTTCAACCCTAACCTGGAGGAACTTTCGACCCTGCATGAACTTTTAAACGGAAAGGGGTGTCGAGTGATACATTATTTTAAAGGGCGTTAAATTCTCTTTTCAAAGACACCTCTTATTCCAAATTTTCATTAGTAGTTGACTAAAAATAATGTGTGGAAGCCGAAAGAAGAAATGCTAATCATCTAGGATGTCAATCTCATAAGGATTGAAATCATCCAGCATCAAATTTCATGAGTAATGGCAAAATAAACGCAAATGACGCACATTCTAAAAATAAATTGTAAAGACGTAAAGAAACAAATTTGTACCCACAGATATTTTCATCAGTCGATTCTAGTGTTTGCTTCTTTAAAGAAATTGTCTCGTGTTAATTGTTAAAACTGCACCACACCATCGAAGAAATAATTAAAATTGTGTATCATTCCTTCAAAAATAATAATTGTGCCCAAACTGTAGCTCGATTATACAATAAAACGTACCCAGATAAATATTTAACTCACAATTAAGTACTTGATCTAGTGGCGAAATTTAATAAATCAGGATTAGTTCAAAATAAAAAGGAAATATTGAGAATTCTATCAGAAAAGAAACAAAAGGGAAAAATTAGAGCATGTTAAATATAAGTATTAATATTTTTTATCAAACGTATGTCACTCTACTGTTCAGCCAGTTGGAAAAATTACATTAAATTCCTTTATTCTTTGCTAAATATCTGGATATGAGCGATTCAAAAAAGTACAGAGGACATTGTGTGGAACATCGGCACCTTTTTGGCACAGGCTGGAGCGAGTATGACCATATTAAAATACCATGGTGAATAGAAGAGTAGGTACGTCACGTCAGTTGCTGAAGGATATTTACTTTCTAATTTTTAAAAGTGGCCGTAGATTTCACACGAAAATATCGGATACGGCTTTCACTGTGTGGTCTACTAATGATGCCCTATCATTTTCAGAAGCTTTTTTGACAATACCTGTTTCAAAATTTTAGATTCTAATATTGTAAAGAAGGCTGGAAAAATCAGCAAGTGTGCAGTGAAAATAAAGAGGTAATAAATCAAAACCAATTGAATGCCTATAAAATGTCTTGCTTCGTAGAACAAGTATAGCGTGCAACTGAAAATCACTGTGTGACTAACTGACCACACACTTCTACTGCTCTTGTCCGTAAACTATCACAGGTAACTGAAAGATGTTATTTCCCGCATTTGCTGCACAATATTAGAAAAGCTGCATGCTCACAAAGTGCTGTTCTAAAACCCTTTAATGTCTCAACATTATGTTTACATAGATAACTTCAAGACGAAATCTTTTAAAAATGCTCACTTTTTCCATGTCATGGTTTGAGTAAGATGAAACAGCATTTTGCTCAATTGTCTGATTTTTTTAAATAACCCCTGAAAATTACTTTCATTTGCGAATGGAGTGTTCCAATATTATTTTAGCACAAAATAAGGTGAATCTTACAAATAATACATAATTAAATAAAATAAATCTTCACATTAATGAAACCATTAATAAATGTTGATTTTGCAATACTTGTGAACCACCTTATATCAAGCTGAAGAGCTTTTTAGAAATAAATTAAATTTTCATTTCTTTATACGAAATATAAAATATGTTATCAAATTAGCTCGGCGGTGTAGAAAACGATAATATTCCTGGAATTAATAATATAATATACACATCTAGCACGTTTAGTATGTCCAGGCATAAATAAACTATAAAAAGTCGTAGAATCAAGAACTAGTAATATAATAATCACCAAAATTATTTATTTATATTAGATTAAGTATCATCCAATTAGTATTTTTGAGATATGAAGTTTCTAATAATTTCTAATAGATCGCCATCGAATCACCTATCCAAAAGTAGCCGCATCATTAAATAGCGAGCATATCAATTAGAAACCCGCATTTTCTGCCAGAAGCACAGTGTTTGCTGTCCATTAGCCACATAATTTAGTTTGCGAATTAATATCGAATCGGACATGGATAAATCGACTGATTATACAAATGGTGAAATTATCTGTAACCCTTAATTTTGCTTAATTGGACTAGGTGCTAATGAATGACGGGATGATTTAAGTCCGTTTAGAATAACATAACTTACTTATGTCTAGAATGTGATATATTTTTCATTATTTATATTTATTTAAGTGGATAATAATTGTTGAACGGGTACATCTAAATAGGTACATAAACGTAAATATATGCTCATATAAATTCATATAAACACACAAACACCTATAATTAGAGTTTCATATAATTGACCATGCGCTCACACACGCACACGCATAAAGAAAACTGCATATCCTATCAGTATGTACTCAAGGTTAAATAAAGCATGTAGAATATACAGGTAATGAAAGTAAATTGGCAAAATCAATATAAATTTATATTTCAGCTATTAGTGTTTTTGTATGTTTCTATCCATTAAAATTTTGAAATCAGCAAGGCTGTCTAAAAGGATGTACGAAAAATGTTTGCAAAAAAAAAATAAAAATCCAGGTGGAGTTACAAAATGGCGATACATAAAGGATAAAAGGCACTCAACTGCGACGAAGGCAGTAAAATTCTGGTTGCGGAACTGCGCCTAATCACCGATAAAATAATATACTAAAGGTAATAGCAGAACGGATCGGCTGAGACTCAAAAATAGATTCGGCAGAAGATCTTCGCAAAAGATATTTCACAAAACTAATCTACCATGACACCAACTGCTAGACGCAATAGCCAACTTATGAAAAGTTATTCCTGTTGCATTCCTTAAGATGGACAGGACGGAAAAAAAACGGTAAGCGCAATTGCTCCACCATTCCTCAAATCTGCGCAATCAAATTGACTTTCTGCTGATTAACTATCCAACGACAGCAATTGTTAGGAGACTTCAACGTACATAACATTGACTGGTTGAAACGCTCTAACATAAACAACGATGAAGGACAAGAAGCCAAAACTTTTGCTATTGGTCACGGACTTATTTAGCTGGCTGACGAACCTGCCAGGATCCCTGAATGCCAAAGAGACTTTGCTAGCCTCCTGGACTATTCTTGATAACTAGTCATGACTTCCACACCGTAACCGCCGAATCTCCGTTGCGCTCATCAGACCACAGTCTTATCTCCGCAACCAGTGAGATTGCTATCAAATCGAAAGAGCCACAGATACGACGAAAGGTCTGGCACCATTATTCTGTAAAGTGGCGTGACCTCCTTTAGTTTTACCTTTCTTTTCTTGGAAAGATGCCTACTTTAGAAATCAAAACACCTCTGAATTTGCTGATGCTATAACTCAAATTATCCTAGCTGATATTGAAGCTGTTATCCCCTCTTTTATGAATAGCATATCAAACAGCAAACCATGGTGTGCGAAAACCCGCTCAAAAAATGCTGCCTATCGCAAAGAGTGCCGAGATCCCACAGCCAAGAACAGAAATATATTGATCACGACTAGAAACCAGTGTAAGCGGACCAGTTGCCGTTGTTGGAGCCGTCAGTCTGGGTTTCTCAAAGACCTCAAGCCCATTAATGGCCAAAAATGATGGCTCAATAGCGGAAACGGACAGTGAAAAAGTGAACGTTCTTCCCGAAATGTGTATATCAAATTCTACCTTAGATCTTCAAGTAAATACTCCCGAGGGTGACGCCCTCGATGCCAGATCTGGTATTTAGCCAACGCGAAGTGGAATGAATACTAAAAGGCCTAGACACTAACAGGACCACAGAACCGGATGGCGTTCCCACAAGAGTGCTTAAGACATGTGCTTATGAACACTAACAGCTTCACTATGTAGATTTTTTTCCCAACCATGCTTTCCTTCATGCTGGAAATGCGCTCAGGTGCAAACTACACTGAAGAAATGTAAAAAACGATTCCAAACAACTACCGGCCAGTTGCCTTAGTTCCCATCAGGTACAAAGTCATAGAAAAAGTGACCATTGAACTCTTCTTAAAATATCTCGAATCAGCAGGCATCATAGGCGATCGCCAACACAAATCAACGGGAGATCTCCTGACTTACATGACCTACCTATGGGCAAAAGCCATCGAGAGCTACGGCGAATCTCGTTCAGTGGCTCTCGACATATCCAAATAATTTAATTTCTTGTAGTATAATGGATTGTTAAATAAATTAGCAGCTTCCATCAGCACTGCTTATATGGATTTCCAATTTCTTTAAAGGATCAAAGCATACTAGTTGGGATTGATGGCCATCTCTCATGGGAATTTAAAATCAATGCCGGAGTACCTCAAGGATGTATATTATCTCCCACACTGTTCCTGCTCTATACAACCATCTCTTAGATAGGAAAAACAATTTTATTTACAGCTTTTCAGACGACAGCACTCTTATATCCTCATTCATGTCACAGACTACAATGGCGTTTCCAACGCAAGAGAGAAAATCAGATTGCTGCCATCAATGAACGCTATCGTGACATGGGGTAAGGAAAAATGTAAAGTTTAACGCAGGAGAGGACCAAACAGCTGTCTTCTCGAAAAAAAATCAAACATCGCAGGACTTGACTTATCAATGACGGCCCAAACACTGACTCTGTCCTCAACCATAAGCTTGCTGGGCGTCAACCTAGATAACAACATGTCTTGGCGTAATCACGTCACCAAAATCGCCAAGGCAGCAGCACAAAGGTTGGAGCACTCTATGGAGCAAAAAAGTTGTATACACCACAGCAGCTCTTAGTGCTCTATAAGCCTCAGATAAGACCATCTCTGGAATATTGTTCTCATATGTGGAGCTCGGTACCCAAACTCTTCCTCAAGATATTAAACTCCATACAAAGGAGAGCAGTCTGTATTGTGGATGATCCAGAGTTGACTAAAGACCTTGATAGCCTTGCACTCTTACACATCGAAGAAAAGTGGCGGACCTATATTTTTCTATTGATACTACTACGGAAGGTGGTTCAAATAAACTGACACTTATGATTCCGCCCAGAGTTGTGCCAAACAGAAACACGTGAGACACAAGCTGCTTATCAACATACGATACGACAGACGTCGCTGTTACGGAATTCCTTTTTCTGGAGAACTGCTTCGCTCTGGAATGGACCGAGTAACTTCTTTCGTGAAAACTACCATCTGCAGCGCTTCAAGTGCAACGTCCACTATCATCTTCGCATACGTTGAGTATATAGGATTGTCCTTTTGTGTGTGCGGAACACAAAACAATAAGAGTGGATGATGGTAACTCAATCGTTTTTGACCATGATTAATGTGGCTTGTTTGGAAGTTTTTGCTAAATTATTGGAAACTTACCTACACGTGGTATGTCATAAAAACGTCTTGCTTCCTTCAGTGGAATTAATTGTTTTCCAATTTCTATTGAGGAATCCATGTTCCTCTCTAGAATGAACACTACCTGTTTTGTTCCTCAGGCTGTTACTAGGTAGGAGAGGGCCAAAAAATCTTATAGGTAAGATGAGATACTAGTTAATGCGCTTTCCATTTTGGCGGATTTTGGATTATTACTACCACTGTTGTGTATAATATTTCTGCATAACTGCAATCGGTTGGATTTTGTGTGGCCGCATTTGAAGGGCTCGGACACGATTAGCCGTGCTTTGGAGATTCCTCCATCATCGCATACTAATACTGGTATTTGGAGACTAACCTAAAGTTGAAAATGCTTTATAAGTTTTAAGTAATACCATTTCCCTTTTTGAAAACTGTCTCGGCAAATTTTTATTTTCTACAAGTTGTGACTAATTTTATATGCATCGTTGTATATCCTCGCGGCAAAACAAAATTAATTAATTTTAAAACCTCTGCGCTATATACCAATTAATTATTTTATTAATCTAACACAGTATTGCATTGTATTTGTCCAGCAGTTGATATCTGGCACGGTTGTTAATAGTAACCAATATTATGTAACCGCTTTTCAGTATTGCTATATTATTTATAGATGTCATGTAAATTGCATTTTACAATTGCCAATTGGTTTTAAACATTGAGGGATGTCGCCCTTGATAGGGAATAAATAAAGTATTAATTTTTCGAAAATATTATATTTTATTTAAAAGCTACTTTTCAGAATTTAACAAAAGTGTAGATTTTCCTTCCTTGAGTTTCAATCAACTAGACGGTTCCCAATATTTTTAGTAAAGCGTACTGGAGAAACCACCAAAGGAAGTATTCAAATGCCTTTCAAATCTTAGAGGTACGTGTACGAAAAATATTTAAAAAAAATGTATTCCCTTTTCTTTTTTAACTATATAAAAAATGTGGAAAGAAATTTATTTTACTTCGTTGAGGGCTAAGGATTGGTCACTTATATGCTTAGGTCCACGCCTTTTATATCATTTATATGATTTGTTTGGCATTTTGGATTCACTGTTTTTCATCTGACCGATTCGATTAGAATAACATTTCATAATTCTCAGGAAATTATTAGCACTTGGTAAAACGCTTCCCAAAAAGAAATGGGATTTTATCCCTGGAGAAGTAAACTAAGTTAGAACTATTTTTATGACTTTCATGTTACTGGGAAGATAGCACCTACAGGTTTAGAGCAACCTAAGCTTTAAAGGAGATTATTTAGTTGACTGTTATCATAGAACTGTATGTAGTATGGGTGCATTCTTTTTTTTGTAATTGAGACTATAAATTTATCAAAGGTGATGGCAATTGTCTGAAAAGTTTGGAACGAATGCTAAACCGACTTATACTACAAGGCTATCGGTCCCCCCATGTAGTGCTGATTATCCAGTGAGCTATCTTCAGATTTAAACATAAGGGATTTTCTTCCTCCAGATCTCACCTAAATTAGGAAACTACTTTAGGGGCAGCTTAAATTAAGCGATGAATTTGTGCAGGATTTAATTGTTATAGTCTCCAGAGGAATTGATTCCAAATTTGACAGGCAGCTTAGTGAACATCAGAAAGTCATTGCATAAGAAATAAGTTCATAACAGCCATGAATTCTAATTATATACTAGAAAGTGTCGTTCAGGAAAAACCGAGGTCGACGATGTAAAAAGAAACTGCGCCTCGGATTTGCTAATGCCGATCTTAAGATACTATCGTTTGTACGCCAAGTCTCCTGATCGTCATAAGCCAAATCTCCCAGCTCTTTCGGGTCGCTATAGCAGGAACTTGCAGCAATTTTCTATATTAGGGTGCTTTTTGATGACAGTGAATTCAAAATCCATACAAAACCAAACGTGTTTCAGACTTTTTAAAATTAAATTTTAAACTTTCGTTTTAACTATTTTAGCTGGGAAAAATGAATAACTTTAACCAGATAAAAAGTGTCTTAGAGTATGTATACTTAATGTAAGGTTTCTCTAATTATCATTCATTTTTGTGTACGCTGGTTTCATTGATCAAACTAATAAGGATGGGATTGAAAATACTCAGTAAAAGATCTGTTGGTAAATCAGAATGAAAAAAAAAATATATTGTCATATCATTGAAAACATATGGTAACGATACAAAAGCTGCTGAACTAGAGAACTGGAGTTTGAAAGGAGCAGCTAGCGCCAGTGGCGGCTCGTGTGTTGTAAAATAACTGAAGGGTTACCAATAAAATGCCCCGTCAAGGATGGCTAAAATGCCTCGCAGGAGCGCATATGGAATACCCACAAAAAACGTAAAAGAAGTAGATAAATCTGCATGGTTTGCAGAAAAGAATAAGATATTGAGAGAAAATGGTAAGCAATATTATGGGAGATTAATAAGAAAAAGAACAAATGGCATTATAACGAGCCTAATCACCTCGAAAGAATCAAAAATAGGTGTCAGTGTAAGACAGTACCAGGTGACAAATTTAAATGTGGCTCTATAACTGAAGCTGATAGAGTAGCCATATTTGGAAATTTCTGGAAATTAAAATGGGGAGAGAAAAATCTTTATATCGAGAATTTGACTAAGGCCCTTCCCACCAAACGACACCGGCAAAGAAAAAATTCTACCGAATCGAGATGAACGCACTTTAAATTCAAAAACCAGCATATATGCATAGTATGCAGAGCAATGTGTTTAAATACCACCTGCATCGGGAGGTGGAGTGTATGTACGGGAAAAACTCGTATGATACACGCCGAAATTGTGAAACAAGAGTTGCTAAAGAAGATACAATTCAGCCCTTCAAAGAGCAAAAAATAAGCTTGCTTAAATTTTTAGATTAGCTTCATAAAAGACAAAGTTTTATTGACTAAATAACACATTTTACTCCGATTTTTTTGCTCTTTTCTATTTTCTGTTGGCTTCCTTGTCTTCGACCACTGTCAGCACGAAGGTGCATATGGAATATCAGATCTCCTTCTTCTCTATCATCTTCCCGATGACTGTCTCGAGGATAAATCCCCCTACACCTTGTTGGCTTATTACGTGCAATGCGTGCATTGATCCTCTGTTGCCTTTTCGATGCAGTACTTCATTTCCACATAATTCTTCACGATTCTGATCAACATATGGGTCCATTGTCCTTTGATTTCACTGTTCCATCTGTTCTGTCATCTCCGGAGAGGCTCTTCTCTTTCTGCCTTCTTTGTCGCTGTTCTTGTTTCATCTTCATTTCTGCGGTGGTGAAAGCCTACCCTTTCTTCCAAAAGGAGACCTATAATAGTAGTAGTATACATAAAATGTATAATGAAAAATTACTACGGGTATTATGAAACCCGAATTTGATTCAGCCATAGCTGGAGATTTTGTAAACAAAAAAGGGAAAAATACCATGTGAAAAGTTTACTATCAAAAAGGCAGCTTTTTGTGATCTTAAGGCAGTTGCGCGAAATAATTGAGGCAGTAGGGCTCCAAGTACATTAATATTCAAGGCAATTTCTCAATTCAAAATATCATTGGGTAAAGTGCATGCAAAAATGAAAGTTCGATACAGCACTTCAAGTAGTTGTGTGATCTTTAAGTACAGTAAGAAAAAAATATTTTGGTAGTCAACATTGAACTGCCAATGAAGATCATAAATTTGGAGACATGACCTTGAATCATTCCTTAATAAATGCTGGAAATAATTAAATCAATTATTTTATGTGGACTTCTTGAAAGACTTTTATGACTACAAAATGTGATCCAGATTGGACTACAAAATCCAGCTTATTAAAATGGCAAGCCTGTATATATCCCTGTTTCTCAAGAGAGTTCGCGTTCTTAACATTCTGTCTGACGAAGCAAAAAATGCATCTAGTGTGAGCATTTTTAAGTGGTAACTATATCAACATTTTGTAAATGAGCATACAGTTTTATGACGTCATGCTTTTTGAGGATTTTACTTTGTAAATTCTTTATTATTTGCAATTGCTAGCCAAGTACTAAATAAACGACCATTAATAATAATTGTATCCTAGGCGACAGATTCCAGCTAAAAGTTATTATAGTATATTATGATATAAGTGTATAAGAGGGCCTTTAAAGCACGCGCGACATATTTCAAAACACGACGCGCAGCGGAGTGTTTTGTAAGTCGCAAGGGCTTTAAAGGCCTCTTATACACGTATATCATACGCTATTTTTTATTACGAATGCATCATAATCTCAAAAATGTTTTAAATATTAAACTTAAGGGATATATTGGCAAACTTATTAATCTGTCACATTTGACATGATCAAATGTTTCTATAGCAACCTTTAAAAAGTAGGTGCATCATAAACATTATTTTAAGCACGCTGCAGCGTGCGATAATCGTTGATTATGATGCATGCGTAATAAAAAATAATTAAATAGGCTATCCATGTAAATAATAATTTGCTAACTTTTTATGGCCTAATGGCACATGACGTAACGATCCGCCACTGGCTCTTACCTCTGCATTCTTATTATAGTAGTTTACAAACAATTAAAAAAATATTAGTTGACTAGGGATTATTTGATTTATTACGTTACTATTACAAGAAATGTGCATTATTTCGAAAAGTTGCAAATTTGTGGCTAATTATTAAATCGTGGAACATTTGTCCATGACTGCGCTTTTGGGGATATACTTATTTTAAATCTGCGAATTGCGCTGAATTTCACCTAAAACATTAATGAGGTATAATTCTTATCAAAGAAAATGAGTTAACTAAATAAGACTGGCGAGAATCTTTTTATGCGGAACATACTTCCTTATAATATTCAACGATTTTTTTTTATGATAACCTCATATATCATACACTGCTCTCAATAATTAACTTGTCACCGAAACTCGACAAATAAATTACAGCCCTACCGACAAAATAGAGACACAAGAAGTCGTTTTTACTGATTCACGTATAAAAGGCATTTATCTTAGTCCGCCGTTTCAGATCGTTCATTTTTCATTTTTATCTAGCTTCGGGGGCAATATGGATGGAAAACTGGGCATTATAACGGTTTATTTTGCTAACGATACTTTGCAGCCTATTCGATTTCCTTCTCTGTTCCAGAATACCTGATGCTTATAATTTTGCTAAATTAAGGCATATTTTTAGGTTTTTCCTGAATTTCAAATATTGTCATGATGACGCATTACATTTAGAACTTACATGTTACATGCTGTATGTAATGACAGTTACCGGTATATTAAAACTAATGCCATAGAACTACGTATAATCCTTTTTAGAGGATGGCAATCGCTCTTTTTTCTGTTTTGATATATTGTAAATTTCGTTCTCCTGATAAAACTAGGTAATAAAATCCAAGGTATCCTTTTTACCTTATGGAATGTTAATATTTCTCGTTGGCTATTGAACCTATCAAAATAACAATTTTGGATAATTTTGGACCTAATTTACTCATATAAATGCAGGGTGCTTTATATAATGATTGAAATTTTTATTCAGAAAATTTGTAGAATAGGGAATTGATTTTGAAATGCGGGCGGGCAGATCCCTTGCACATGGGCTACCAATCTTGGCTCATTGTGTGTCCACACACACAGCTTTCTCAGGTGGAATTTTCCCACCTCCTCCGAATTTAGCATACATTTTCCGCAGCATACCTTTCTTAACCTAGTCGTTGCCGGTCGGCCGAGACATGAATGGACATCTTCTATAATCCGCAGCAAGTGCAAATGCGGTTCAAGCGGCAGTGCTCCGCGAGGAGCCCTGTCTTAAACGTTATATCTCCCTCCTTCCAAGCGATGAGAGCAGTGGGTGAATCTCCCAAGAGAAGTCTAACCGATCTATATAGAGTGTTAATATTTCTCGTGGCTATTGTGATCTACTAAAATGCATAAGCTACTAAATAAATAACACCTTGTCCTACGTTTGAACTTGAACTTTGAAATTGTTGTTAAACATTAAAGGCCAACTATAAACAACGCGAGCAATCAACGGGAGCGAATATGAACCTTAAGCGAGCAATGGTCATTACTTTTTATAATATAAATACGCTACCGATTCTTCAGTTCGGCAGGCTTTTGCCTGCTAGGTTAGCCACATGGCTGCTTAAGATTCTACTCCTTTACTCCTGATCCGAACCTAGTAATTGGTTAGTCACATGGCTGCTGGGCCTAAGGGTTTCACAACCGCAGTAGTAAAAGTCAAATCGATGAAAAATGTGTCAAAGTTCTGAGAAAGATAAGTTTCTAAGTAGAGTCTGGTAAATAGTTGAAAAGTTTAGTGGAATATTCAAGTGCTTTCACCTTAAGAATACCTATAAACAATTAAATTACATACCTCAAATCGAGAAAGAATGCGTGGTGCCTTAGCAACATGGTGCAATAGACATCGTTATATGTTCTCGTTAAGTTTGCCCAATATACGTTGTTATTGTTTATTCGAAGTGTTTTCTTTATCATCTCTTCTTACCCGACGTAAATCAATTCTGGACCGTCGGGACTATACCCCTGCACGCTAAGCAAGGCATGTCATCACGGATAAAACATACAGTGGCAGATCGGGGGAAGCGTTAAGTTTAACCAAGAAACTCCATCACTGTACTATTCGTGACACATGGTGGAGGCGCCAACGTTAAGTTTAACAAAGGGACTCCATCATTGTACCATTCGTAACACTATCAAGCTATGGAGCTGATGTTATTCCTTTATTTAATAATTCAAAAAAAAATCAGAAACGCGAACAAGAAACATGGGCTACCAAGTTTGGCTCATTGTGCGTTCATTCACATATCAGTCCAGTTGCTTGACATTTGTTGCGAACACACACCGCTTTCTCTGATGGATATTTCCTATTTCCTCCGAGTTCAGCATGCATTTTTCGCAGAACACCTCTCTTAACAGAGCAATCGCTGAGTGGTCGGCAGAGACATGAGTAGACGACCTTCGTCTTACATGTATCATCTTCTATAATCTACAGCAAGTGCGAATGCAGGTTCAAGCAGCAGAGCCCCGCCATCCATCCTGCCACAATGTTACGTCCCCGTTCTTCTTTCAAGCCATGATAGCTTCCATCTCACCAGTTACTGGATTTTCCAAGCCTTCTAGCCTAACTCATTTGTGAAGTTATTCGTCATAGATCCTTGGTCATCATATTTATTGTCTCTCTTAGGATGGCGCCGGCGTCGGCCGTCCTGTTGGATAACATACCGTTGCCCGGACTACATCACAGGGCACAGTTGCGCCTGCATCACATTGTTGTAGGAACGGTTGTAAGGGAATATAAGTTATCATATATCAATCTTTTCCGCTCTACTAAAGTCTATCTATTTATCAATGGATTTCAATGTTCAGTGTAATGATCGGCAGTGACACCTATCTATGAATGGGTATATTTGACACAATTAACTATTTAAGGAGAACAGGTATGCAGATTTATATCTATAATTCGGGATTTTGTGTAATTTCAGATTTCTTCGTTGAGTGGATGCCATCTATTCGGAAACGGACTTATCTCTTATAGTGGGTAATTGAAGGGCGTAGTGCGTTGTTCAATACCTATAATTTTAGCATGAAATATACAATAGTTTGCTATATTTAGCGTATGATGAGTGTTTATTCATTTTGACGCCGGGTTCCCGATAGCGGTTATCACATGGTTTAAATTGCCCAATGAGAGCATTGAAAATCGACATAGGTAGAACGTACAAAATTCTGAAACGAAGCTCGGTCATCTTAAGCAGGACGCCCACTGAATCGGCACAGACCGGCCAGCACGGCCGGCATAAGTTGCTATGTACGTTATTAAATGAGGCAGCGCCCATTTAATCGGAACAGCGCGGAACGGCATCTCGTTTAATAACGAATGCCGGCAGTGCTGGCCGTGCCGAGCCGGTCTGTGCCGATTCTGTGGGCGTCCTGCTTAAGTGGTAACGGTCGAGCCGGTAAGTGCGAATGATTTGATCTTAAATATTTTACTCATCCTGCATATTTTTCAATAGTCTTTTCATATTTTAAATACAGAATTGATAACCGTTCCTGATTCGGTTAACCATATTTGGTTTAAGTAAGAATTTAACATTTTTGTATTGCACCTTCGAGTGATTTACGATTTCAAAGACTTAATTTTTTTTTGTAGCGGCTAAATGCCTAATTTTTTGGTGGATGTATCTATTTCATCGTTTGGTGGTCATACGTATGATTTTACATATTTTCATTTAAGTTGAACAGTATTACTGGGGTGATTCCCGGAGCTAATTTTATATGTTCCTGGAAAAGGTAGTTAATTGAATTTGAGTAGAATTTCTCTGGATTTTCCTTGTAGTATTGTTGATCATAGTTTTTTCAGGCTTATTTCATTAATATTTCAGTTGATTTTGTAACACCAAACATTAGCACTTACCGTCATTTTCATTTATGAGTGGTTGACTCACATATATGAATTTACTTGATTTCCTCTTTATCTTTTATCTTAATTTATCTCTCAAGGCTAGTTAGAGATTACCTCGTTTTAATCTCTAATTAATTGAGACGTAATTTACGTTTAATTATCGTTTATGTGTCAAGGGCCAGATATACAGCTTAAGTCATAAGACTCAATGTAAAGGGACGTTGTACCTCGATTTTTCTAGTTTTTTAATTATCTTTTATGTGCCAAGGACCATATTAAAGAAAAGTAATATGCATAATTTTCTTTTAAATTTCATGTCTCAAAGTAAGGAATAGGAGTATCTTGAGTGACAGTAGCTACTGATAATTTTTGCTTAACAGTAGTTATTTATAATTTTTTCTTAACTGTAGTTGTTTATAATTTTCGCCCAATTTAAATTCGTAATTTAAGTTTTCGATTATACCTGCTGTAATCAAATTTTCAAATTGTTGATCACTTCCTCCAATCGTAATTGTCCAACTGAGATCCACAGGATATTTCCCTACATAATTTACTGGCGATTTACACTGGTATAAAGATTTGTTATTATTTTTGTCATGTGAACACTGCTGGAAAACTACCATTGTCCACGTCCTTGTGCCGGACAGGTTGAGGGAGGCGATACTGAGCGAACCTTATAAGTCCTAACACGTCCTTGAGATAGTTAAGTCAGGAGGCAGAAGCAGGTCCCAGTAAAGGTCCCAATACGGTTGCATGGTTATAGGATAGTTGGACAAGGTAGATATGAGTCAGTAAAATCAAATATTGTAAAGACCAGTATAAACATCTTATTTATTTATTAAAAATTTGTTAATCTTTTATACTAAATTTAATTTCATTTTCATCACATAACAAACTTATTTATAAACCATATTTCAAGTAATGTTTGTAAACTATATTTTCAGTAATCAATTGTATTTGATTGCATGTTTGTAATCTAATATTAATTATATTGGTCTCAAATTATATTGATAACTGCAGTGCACATGGTACCATAAGTTGTAATTTAATCATATAGTTAATATATAATTTGTTTTTAAGTTGATTTCTTTGATTTACCGCAAGCTCGGCGCCCTTTATAAATTTAACCGAGACAGGAAGTAACCAAACTCACGCCCTATTTTCATGCTTAATTAAATTTAATAAATACACTATCCTTTCAAATTGGCCAATGAGCTACATAATCATTACAAAGTGGCGCTCAAATAAATAATTAAAATAATTAAATACTTTTATGTTTTACCTAATTATTATTAACCTATAATACCTTGGAAACCAAATAAGTAATAATATCCATAACAACCGCAGGGCATTATGAGCGGGCATTATGACAATGCCCGCTCATAATGCCTGCTAATTTAATTATTTAACTTTCATTATCTCACGTTTAATTTTACTCATTTTATACCACAAAAAACAACTGAATAAATAGTTTTTTTCTTCAAACGTCAGTAAATCCGTCATTACTCGATTGTGTAGGCGGCCGTGAAGTTTCGTTTTTCCTCCGCCGGAGCTTTACTTTTCACTTTTCCGCCGGCGGAGGTAAAAGTGTTGTCATAGCAACATAGGTACATACAAACAGACAACAAAATAAGCGTCAACAACTCAAGATTTATTAAACTACAATTTGTATTTATCACTCAATTTGTGACTGCATTTCTAAAAATCACTAAGTTAGGAACAAATTGGTTATTATTTAATCGAACTTACTCAATAACTGCTTATCAGTACGGAATTAAAACGCAATCAGAGACGCAATCTTAAAAAAATAATTATTGTTGACAGCTTTATGTTACATTACTATAGCAACAACCTGTGCCTATTTACCGACACCGGTCTAAGCCGCCTTGCGAACCCAGTTATGATTAATAATAATTATTATTACTATCAAAAAGAGCTGTTTTTGCATTAATTTGTCGACATTTGAAGAAAAAACAGCATATTTTATTTGGAGGAAAAGTTACTTTTCATGGCTTGCTCTCTATTACCAGCCTCACTCCGTTCGGCTGTTAAACACGAGCGCGCCATGAAAAGTATCACTTTTCCTCCATATAAAATAATATACTATAGAACAAAGTCATAATAATACTCAACTTGGGATTTAGTCGCGCGTAAATTATAAGGCCAGCCTTGCCTTTGTGGCTAGTTTATAGGAGTCAATTTCGTGAGAAAATGGTACTCTTCGACTTACTCAAAAAAAATTTAATACAGTAATATCAATAATTACAATATACATAGTCCTTATTCCCCTAGACAATGTTTTTGAACACTGGTATTAGGAACTACTGGTATAGTAGGTACGATTTCCCATAAACTCTCTAGTACTGTGGCTACGAATATCCCTTGAAAATATTATGTTAATATTTGATTTTTGAGTTTTATTTATTATCCTGTAGATAAGTTTATTCTATTCATACTCTTAAATTCTCATATAGATCTACAGTATGAGTCAGTGTATCATAATTAATTATAACTTTTAGTATTTTGTTTTGCAATATTTGCATCGATTTGTAGTTTATAGTCCCACATGTGCCCCATACGGGGATCAAATATCGAAAACGTGATAATACGAAGACATTATAAACATTTTTTTTTCTATTTTTTATATTCATCTTTATATGGTATAAAGGTTTTACTCTATGTAAAACATTAATAAATGTAACAATATTTTGTCATGCCCTCGTATATAAATAACAGTTCGCTAGTATAATTAAACTAGCAATCAGCACATTTAATTTTGTTAAGATATCGTCTGCCTGGCTGACGGTAAAATATGTATATCATTTTTTTCTTTACTGATTCATTCACATTTTTGACTGTAACCCGTTCGCACTCTATTTTATTCTGATATCGTTAGTTTTAGAAGTAGTGATGCCGTCGAGACGAGAGATTCTCGTCTCTCGTCCCGTCTCGTCTCGTCTCGACGAGACGAGAGAGGTATTTTCTCTCGAATGAAACCTCGAGACGAGACGAGAGAAAGATGCTCTCTCGTCGAGAATTTCTCGTTTTTTTCTCGATCTCTCGAGCAAAAAATTGGCATAATAATAATAAAAAAAAAAAACAAACAATCTTTATGATTTTTTCATACATAAGTAATTTGGTGATACAAATTGTATTAAATTCGGAGTTCGCATACACATTTTCTACACTTATAGTCGATTTCCCAATGTCGAGTTAACTCTTAACTAGCGAGTTACCCTCAATTTTCTATAGAAAACCCGCGGGTTAAACCTAACTCGTTATTGAGAAGCCGGCCCTAGGGTTTTTAAGGGTGAAAAAGGGTGGGGTCATTGAAAAAAATTACAAATGGGGTATTGTGAGACCTTATTTGGAAGGTGTTATCGAATACCTTATGATGCCAAAACATTAGATTCATATAACCCTCCAAAACGAAATGTCGCCATTATTTCTTTTTATTACATTTTTGCATTTTTGACATGCTCTAGAATCAAAAGGGTTTAACATGGAAAATAAAAAAAAGGGTTCGTAAATACTATGCTATTGCTCTTAAAAGTGTAGGATCCAAGATCTAATAGGGTAAGATCTTGTAGGATAGGATAAAATAAGATAGGGAATGTGCAAGTTGTTTTTTTTTAATTTTACACCATTTTGATTCTGTAGAATCTCAACAATGTAAATGTTTAAAACGTTGCCATTTTGTTTGAGATAATAATAAGAATAAGAACAAAATATTCTAGAATCTTACTTACTCGATAAGACCTTAAAATAAAGTATCGCCTTCGCATTAAAAAAATGAAAGATTTTTTTTCAATTTCATCAGTAAAAAAATCGTTTATGTTGTAATATTCCCTTTTCATTTCCAACAACTTTTCTTTTACCTTTTTTATATTCTTTTTATTTAGATATTATTGTAAGCTGTATAAATTCTAATTTATGATCGCGCTAATAAAAATAGTATTCTATTCTTTAATGCGTTTGCCCTAACAACCGTGAGCAGGTGTAACGTAGGCGGTTTTTAGAAATAAGAACAATAGAGATCTTGCCAATTTGCTGCAATATAAAAATTGTAATTAAATTTAAATTCTAATATATCTTCAAAAAGGGTTCAAATTTAAATCGAAATTTAAATTATTTTTTCTAAGAACCAGAAGAATCATATTTATCATACAGTTCACAATATAAATCGAAGAAGTTACATTTCCATAAATATGTGTTATTGAAAATGTCGCGCACACTTACTTACCTTTGTCTTACCTCTTTCTATAAAAAAAATTAATAAAACGCCAATCTTAAACATTTATTTTCATTTTAAAGGCACAAAAAGGATTATGTTAAAAAACAACCAAAATAAAAAAAAAATTAAGAAAACCTAGTGTTGGTTGTACAGGGTGATTTTTTATAAGTTCCACTTCAACTTTTTTGTGCCACTGTGTAGAACAAAATTTTGACTGGAAAGCTATAGCGTTTGAGAAGTAGTTTGTGGGCAATACATATTTTTCTATACAGAGTGTTGCAGATTGCTTAAAAATACGTTGCATTGAATTAAAAGAATGTTTTTACAGCATTTAAAAAAATAAGATTACTATAAATTGTACACCTACGTTGGGGTTTGGAACCTTCGGCAACATGCACTAAAAACAGAATTTCATCCACAATACCGAAACAGAATTTTTGCACTCGATGCACGTTTCGCTAACCATGTTAGCATCATCAGGAGATGATTAATCATCTCCTGATGATGCTAACATGGTTAGCGAAACGCGCGCCGAGTGCAAAAATTCTGTTTCGGTATTGTGGATGAAACTCTGTTTTTAGTATAAATTGTACACAATGAACATGTAGAAAGCTACAGCTTAAATAAATCTTTAAATTTTTTATTGTAAAACTTAAAGTACAAAAAATAAAATTAAAAAGAAGCAATTAAAAAAATCTATTACTTAAATAATTTTAAATACATTTTCTCTTCTTTTTAAAGCTCTATCGGCCAGAGTAAGAATGTGTCAATAATCTGATTTTTCATATCAATCATATGCCAATTTTCAAGGTAATACACCAAGAAATGCATAAAATATTAAACAAAAACGATTTTTAACATTAACACGCTGTGGATAAAGAACGGGCCTATGTTAATATATACTTTTAATTCATAAAATAATTCAAGGAATAACCCCCTTTAACCCAGTATATTTTGTTGTTTTAGGCTTTTTTAAATTGAATATTTAGTATTTACGAGAGGGTCGAGACGAGACGAGAGAAGGGTTCTCTCGAGCGAGAGAAAGCGTTCTCTCGCCGAGACGAGAGACATATTTTCTCTCGGCTGACGACACGAGACGAGAGAAGGCCTATTCTCGTCTCGTCTCGTCTCGACGGCAACACTATTTAGAAGTTTGAGAGTGGTTTCATTTTAAGTTTATTAAGTAAAAAAATTAAGGTTACAAGTGTCATAATTATTCATAATGCTACAGTTTAGTATTACACACATTTAGTTTGCTTTTATACGAGAGATAGTTTCTGTTTTTATATCTCTAAGATAACTAAGTATTTATGTATTTTTGAAATTTTGGCATACAATCTTATATGGGCTCACCCCCTGATTTGCTTCTTACGATGAATATTGCCCCTTTTACCTTTTCGATTGAAGATACCGAGCTAACAATCATCTGGTCAACCTTGCTTTTCGAAGAAATGACTTCCTTTATATACCTCTCCGCTACCGTCGAACTTATCCACTTACCATGTATTTTTAGAGTTTCAAACGTAGCCCCTGCTCCTACAAGAAGAGTAGATGACGTGCGGCGCAGACAATGGCCGGTGTAAGCCTCCGCATTATCTAATTTTAAGTACTTTGCTATAGTTGAATGTACATTTCCTATTGTATTTTTACCAACCGGCTGTACTGTGCAGCGACTATTTCTGTATGTAAGAAAGAATCTTCGCTCTTTTATTCCTGTAGGTCTTAATGCTGCGTACTTTCTTGTTATATTTAGAGAACCTATATTTTTCTCATCAACAACAATGGAACTTTTTGACGTTAATGTTTTAGTTTCTGGCACTTTTACAAATAAAACAGACCCTTTGTCTTCAATATCATCAATGGTCATTTCAATTAACTCATCTCGTCTTAACCCACCAAAAATACCCATTACCAGTACTACTTTATGTAAGAGATAGATATCGTCAGGAGCATTCTTCATAAACGTTAAAACTTATTCTCCTCGTAAAACTTTGGATTTCTTGGGAACATATCCTTTGGACTTTACCTTCAAATAGGATACCAAAGGATGGAATTGAGAAATGTTGATATTTTCATAGACGGTCAATGTAGATCTAAGAATCGAATACTTGGTCCATAATGAGTTAGGGTTAGGTTGGGAATAAAAGGAACTAAATTCATAAATACAAATCGAAATGAAACCCATAACTTACCAGTTCCTGGAAATATGCAATTAAAACAGTCTCATTAATATTAGCAATAGCATTTTTATCCTTCCATATCTGAAATATTCCGTACTACATATCATAGGATGCCCTTGACTTTGCAGGCAATAAATTCTCCGTAGCTTTTGCTGCGTTTTCTCTGATATTCTGAGGAATTCCATTTTTACAATAAAAAATTGCTGACTGACAGGAACATCAAAGTCAATTTACAATACAATACAGGTACATATACAGGTAGGTATACATTATTTTTTTAAATAAAATAATTAATATTGAAAAATCATTTATTGGGTAAAACATAAAGCTATATATGTATCACGGGCGTTACTAGACTATAATCAGGCCGAAGCCTCTTCTATATTCGCGTTTCCTGAGACCTGGGGATCATTTTTAAATTTTTTATATTTTCCCACCCCACTTAACTTTTTTGTGCCACTGTTTAGAGAAAAGATGTAAATATAAAAGTTGTAGTTCTGGAGAAGTAGTTCTCAAAAAACATATTTTTGTCTATACACGGTGTTGCAAAAAGTGCAAAAAACAAAAAATATATATTTTTTAATGGGTCACCCTGTATATTTCTCCTCAGGACGAAAGATCTTTATTCTCCGAAATATATAATTTGTCTAGATTTGCTTAAGCCATTTCCGAGCTATTTGCCTTTATAAGTTGACAAAGCATGAATTCAAACCAGTCGAAGTAGCCTTGCTCGCCATTAAGAAAAATATGAAATATGTCAAAATAGCCGTGAATGACAGTGACAAAATCAGCTATTATGTTAAATTATTGGCTCTATTTTTTATGAACGTTCCCTAACTGGCGAAAGATATTTACAATTTTTAAATCAGGAAAGAGAGATTCTCTTGGTATGCTTCCAATTCGCCAATCTGCTCAAATAATAGGCGGGGAACCGTCCACTGGCCACCGGGGATATTTAAACACAAAATTTATTCTCAGAGAAGTGCCATTATTGAAGAGCTCAGGGTGAGAATTGTATCTTATATAAACGACCTTAACCAGAACAATTAAATTTTTATTACTCATGCAACAAACAAATTAAGCGACGTCCGATATTATATCAATAGTGGCCATATTCAACAATAATTGAAATATTGAAGTTTTTATTATCAAACATGTTAAGATACGAATTTGTATATAATAATAAAAAATTATTAAAACAATGATTTATTTTATTTAAATTAACTTTTACAGTTAAATAGCTAATGGCTTAAGCAAATGTAGACAAATTATGTATTTTTGTAATCGGAGAACAAAGATCTTTCGTCCTGAGGAGAAATATACAGGGTGTTCCATATAAAAAAAATATATTTTTTTGTTTTTCACACTTTTTGCAACACCCTGTATAGACAAAATATGTTTTCTGAGAACTACTTCTCAAGTACTCCAACTTTCCTATTTACATATTTTTTCTAAACAGTGGCACAAAAAAGTTAGAGGGGATGGGAAAATATAAAAAATGACCCTGTACAGGGTGGCTCGAATTCGTGTCTATGTATGGGGAACTCGAAAACCGTAAGAGATACAGTGTCGATCAAATTAAGGCAAAATTGCGCATTTAGGTGCCTAACAATATGCCGTTTAGAAAGTTTTAAAATTTCGAGTATTTACGGAGAAATTCGGAAAAAACGAAATTTTGAAAATCGTTTTATTTTTTTCCTGGGCTTATTTAAACACGGATTTCAAATTTATATGCACTTTTGCATTGCCACTTTTTTCCCTCTATCCAATGATGATATCTAGTTTTAAATCCGACGTTTCGTCTTTAAAGGATCATCATCAACATTCTTTTTTTAAATACGAACTTTATCATTTTTCGGATGGTATCGGCGTTATAAATATGAGTATGTGTTTTTCATTTTTTTTTTAATTTTTTTTTATTATTCTTATTTTTTTATTATTTTTATTTTATATATTAGCTTTGGCGTAGTTTTAAATAATTTAAGGTAGGTACTTTTAAAATGTTTATATTCTAAAAAAATATTTTATTTGGTTTTTTGTGTTAAGGCTCAAATTTTCCACTTAATACAAAAACAATAAAAGAATATTTTTATACAATATAAAAATTTCAAAGTACCTACCTTAAATTATTTAAAACTATGTCAAAGCAAAATAACGTCAATACCATCTGAAAAACGATAAATAAAATTAAAGCTCGTATTTGAAAAAAAAAGAAAGTTGATGATGATCCCTTGAAGACGAAACGTCGGATATCAAACTGGATACCATCATTGGATAGAGCGGAAAAGTGGCAATGCAAATGTGCAATTCAATTCGAAATCCGTTTTTAAATAAGCCCAGGAAAAAAATAAATCCATTTTTCAAAATTTCGTTTTTTTCCGGATATCTCCGGAAATACTCGGAATATTAACACTTTCTAAACGGCATATTTTTAGGCACCTAAATGCGCAATTTTGCCTTCATTTGACCGACACTGTATCTCTTACGGTTTTCGAGTTCCCCATACATAGACACGAATTCGAGCCACACACTCATATCCTATATCCCAGAAATGGGCAAAAACGTTTTACTAATGCCAATTTTACATCGTGATGACACTATTGATAGGGAAACAGGTACCGCAAACATTATAGTCAGTTATAATCAAACTAATGGTGGAGTAGACGTAGTTGGCCAATGGTTTTTTTTTTATTATATGCTCAACGTTGCAAGCACAACCCCCTCGTTATTTCCAAGCAAATGATGTGGATACAAAAATTTTACGGGGAGAATTTTTACGTAAACTAGCATTTGGGTTAATAAGGGTTTACAAGAGACTTCGTTTTACCCTATCAAATTTACCAAATCAATGAAATTGAGGATTAGAGTGCTTCTTGGGCTGTTTAAATATGTATTGGAACTTCTACTTATGTGTATTATTCTTAAGGCCGATTTTTTTTTATAGAAGCATGTAATATTATCATTTATCATTAATGAGTGTTTTAATGCCTACAAAAGATGATATAAGCCACTTATGGCAAGAAGCGGGTATATTTTGAATGCGGACTAGGAGTCTGCAGTAACTACTCAAGGCGCGGCATCTCAAAAGTTAAAATTACATACCCCTAGTTTTCCCAGATCAATGTTTACAATTCCTAGATGCAGCTAATCGCTTTCTAAATAATCGTATGTATAATTTTATCTTCGTGCTGTTTTTCGGATCAATTTTCGCTCTAATCATCAGTTATATTACTCAATAAAATTTTAAAAGTATTATAAACTATTCCGTATATCCGTAATCATATTTTTTTTTAATAAGATTAGTATTTACCTTGAAAATCGAGAACGGGACAGAGATTGTGTGACCGCGTGGCAAACTAACTATACACAGATCTATTACGAAAATATTCCCCGACACAGCTAATCGCTCTCCAAGAAATCGTTTTCGTACAAATGAAGGTATGCATAATTTTAAGTTCCTAGTCTGACCAAATCATGTGTATTATGTTAAAAGTTGATATTAATGATTTTTTTCATTTTACAAAAGCATATAATATAATCATTTATCATTAATGTATGTCTTAATACCTATAAAAGATGATATAAGTCACTTATCATGGCAAGAAGCGGGTATATTTTGAATGTGGACTAGGAGTCCGCAGCAACCACTCAAGGCGCGACGACTCAAAGGTTAAAATTACCTACCCCTAGGTTACCCAGATCAATGTTTACAATTCCTAGATGCAGCTAATCGCTTTCTAAATAATAGTACATATGTACAATTTTATATTCGTGCTCGTTTTCAGATCAATTTTCGCTCTAAATAGCAGTTATGTTACTCAATATAGTTTTAAAAGTATTATAAACTATTACGTATATCCGTATTCATATATATTTTAATAAGACCAGATTTTAGCTCGAAAATCGAGAACGTTACAGAGATTTTATAATCGCGTGGCAAATCTACTATACAGAGATCTATAGGGAAATATTCCTCGACACAGCTAATGGCTCTCTGAGAAATCCTTTTGGTGCAAATATATGCGTAATTTTAAGTTCCTAGACTCTTCAAATCAATTTTTGCTTTATTCGGCAGCTATATAAGATTAGATTTTATCTCGAGAATCGAAAACGGGGAAGAGACATGACCGGAATTTGTATAATGGTTTCGCAAATCTGCGAGGTAAATATTCTTAGACGCAGCTGATCGCTTTTTAAAAAATTGTAAGTATAATTTTATATTCGTAATTTTTTAAATTCATTTTTCTCTCTAGCCGGCATCGGCAGTTATATAACTCAATAAAGTTATAAAAGTATTACAAACTATACCGCATTTGCCGTATTCATATTGCTAATAAGATTGGATTTTATCTCAAAAATCGACAGCGGAGCAGGGGATAACTGCACATTGTAGAATGCTGCTACATATCTACTCTACAGAGGTCTATTAAGTAAATTTCGCAGATATAGGTAATCGCTCTATGAAATATCGTATGTTCAGTTTCATATGCCTACTTTTTCACAATCAATTTTCGCTCTAACTGGTAGTTATATTACTTAATAAAGTTATAAAAGTATTGTAAACTCTGCCGAATTTCCCGTATTAATTTGCTAGTACGATTAGGATGCATCTCGAAAATCGAGAACAAGGCAGGAACATGACCGGAAATTATGTAATGGTTTCGCAAATCAACCGCACAGAGATAAATCTATTAGGTAAATTTCCTAGACGCAGCTAATTGTTCCCTAAAAATCGTATGTATAATTTTATATTCCTAGTATTTTGAATTAAATCAAATTTCGGGACATATTTAGTATTTACAACATATTATTTTTTGGAGTAAAAATGAAGGGGATATTTAAACCGTAGAATATTTATGATAAATATGACAGCGTCTAAAAATTATCAATTTTTCATCTAAACAATGATATATATATATATGCAATGTAATGATTTACACTACACCCAGAACAATGTCAGGAATATACCAATTCCTGGTTGGAGACATGTCTTGAATCGCATCAAGCTCAATGCTCCCTGTCCACAATGAAAGCACAACGACAAGAGTGACACTCATGAAAATCTTCCACCGCTAGTTTCGTCCTTTTGACACTCATCAGAGGAACGTGTGTGGGCGTTCACCCACTAGAACCTGACTATCTGTGAATGGTATTGATACCCTGATGAACCTACCAGAAAGAAGACATTCAACAGCCGTCACTCGAACCGAAAATGCTCCATTGTGTAGGAACAAGCCCCGTGTTGGGCTATATGTGATAAGATTGGATCAGCAGCAACAACTACTCCGAGAGCTAATACCCCTACCGGCACTGAATTATACGACTCATTCCGTTTTCTCTGAGGATAAACATGCAATGTAATGATTTACACTACACCCAGAGCAATGTGAGGAATATACCAATTCCTGGGTGGAGACATGTCTTGAATCGCCTCAAGCTCAATGCTCCATGTTCACAATGAAAGCACAACGACAAGAGTGAGACTCATGAAAACCTTCCATCGATAGTTTCGTCCTTTCGGTTCATGAGTCTCACTCTAGTCGTTGTCCTTTCATTGTGGACATGGAGCATTGAGCTAGATGCGATTCAAGACATGTCTCCAACCAGGAATTGGTATATTCCTGACATTGCTCTGGGTGTAGTGTAAATCATTACATTGCATGTTTATCCTCAGAGAAAACGGAATCAGC
>MU182644.1:101625-132510 GCA_016904865.1 Pissodes strobi | reverse complement strand
CACATTGTCGTTATATGTAGGTTTTGTTAATCATTGGGAGCTTAAGACCTTACGATTTTATTTTTATTTCTCATCAACCTAAAACGCGTTGTCTAAAAATTATAGAACAATGCATTTCAGGTCAGGACAAAAGTAAACAATTAATAAGATTTAAGCAAAAAATTTTAGAAATACAATAAATATATTAAAACTGGTTAGTGTTTAAAAGATTTATCAAGTGGCGAAACGACAGACAAATTTAAAACTTTAAAAATCTTACATTATAAAAGAAAATGTACATACCTTGAAACTAAAGTTACAGCTTTGGATGCTATATAGTGTCTAATTTGTTTTATCAAGATAAGGGAACGCTGGTACTCTCTTTTTTGCTTTTTTTTTTGGTGCTTAAGAAGTATCCTTCGTTCTACTGTGGCCCTTAAAATTTAATTTAATTCAGATGTCATTTAAAAATTACTTTAGGTTTCTTTACTAAATTTCAATAAATCTGACTTATCTTACTTTTATCTTGTCTCTTAGGATCTTTCTTTATATGAATCATTTCATTGATGATAATTTATGATAATTATTATCTTGATTTATGATTTTAGTTTCTTTAAAATTGGATTCATGTTTAGTGTTCTTTTTATGTTTGTGTAGGACAGTTGATGCATTTTTTGTGTATTTTTGCGCGTTTAGATGATTTTCAAGGTTTTTGTTTGTCATACCATTATATGTTTTTGGATAATAGAGTATAGAGTGATGCATTTTTTGATTTTTTTTAGTGTTAACTTTACTTTTCAATTGTATGTATGGAGATTTTACTAAGTTTGTTGCTTTGGGACACATTGTGATGTTGTTTTGCTAAAAAATATTTAAGTTTTTCTGAGAGCTCTTGGGTGTAGTGCATATCAATATGTTTATTTCTTATAGATAGTTGATTTCCAGGAATTTGAAAAGTAAAGTTGAAACTGAAAAAATTTATATAATTAATTTACTTTATAGCTTGTTTAAATTGTTCAAAAAATATATTGGTATGCCAACCCAACCTTAAAAATCGTTTAAACGGGCATAAATACACAAAAATGCATCAACTGTCTGACACAAATATGAATAAGGACACTAAACATGAATTTAATTTTTAGAAATCAAAGTAAAATCAGGATAAAAATTATCACAAATTATCAATCAAAGAAATGATTCATATAAAGATAGATACTGACAGTGTAAATGACAGATAAGATATAAGGAAGTTATGCCAGATTAATTATGATTCAATAAAGTAATCTGATATACTTTTTCAATGACATCGGAAATAAAATAAATGGTAAAATAAAGGATACTTCTTAAGCACCAAAAAAAAAAGCAAAAAAATAGAATACCAGAGTTCTCTTATCTTAATAAAGCAAATTAGACACTAGATAGCATTCAAAGATGTAACTTTATTTCCCAGGTACATCAAATATTTTTGTTTCAAAATGTGATATTTTTGTTTTAAATTATTGCTCCATCCGTCACTTGATAAATCTTTTAAACATTAACCCGCATTAATCTCTTAATGATTTTTTTAAAATTTTGACTTAAATCATATTAATTGTATACTTTTGACATTATTGAAAATGCATTGTTCTTGTAATTTTTATTTGTAACATGTTTTAGGTTGAGGATATCAAGAAAATTGGTT
The DNA here is from genome assembly GCA_016904865.1 of Pissodes strobi. Classification (NCBI taxonomy): domain Eukaryota; kingdom Metazoa; phylum Arthropoda; class Insecta; order Coleoptera; family Curculionidae; genus Pissodes; species Pissodes strobi. The sequence continues at coordinate 130,850 of MU182644.1, read as the reverse complement.
TGCGTCCGGCTAAAATAGGGTTTCTAAGATGACTATAGCGTCACGTTGCGTTGGATTAGTATTTTGATTTGTAGTTTAGAAATTCTATCGTCGGATGGAGAAAAGCGCACATCTGCACCAACCCTCCTAAATACGGCATTGAGGAAGTTCTGAAATTTTAATTTCACTTCAGATCTCATCTCAAATTCAGACGTGAGGATATCTCGACTTCGAGCAGAAAAAGGCGCCACACTGCAAAGAATAATGAATGGTAATTTCCGGGAATTAATAAAAGATTAAATTGCCGCCGCACATGATTAAGTTATATGAGAAATTTCTTGGCATTCAACTGGATAAAATTAGAAGAAAGAAAGTATATACAAGGTGTTTTATTTAAGAAAGTTTACTTCAGAAGTTTTCAAGTTTACGTGATATTATGCAGGATTCAAAATATTTTTTCTACTACCGTGCGTAAAGTACTCACTTTACGTACACTTTAAGGTTCGTAAGATTTTCCTTTTTAATGCATAAAAAGCGCATAAAATAAATTACTTTACGCACTACGTTGCCGTCGGGTCGTAACTTCATATTCTTTATCATCAAGTTACCACTGCCCTCTGACTATCATCTTTCGGTATTAAATTTGACGCGCTTCATTAACATTTTTATTCCCAGTTTGACGGTTCGTCTTGGGTTCGACATATTTGTACCAAATTGTTTCAAACTAATCAATTTAATAGTGTAATTTTATTGTTGCTACAAGGGGTAAGTTAATATACTAGTACAGGGTGATCCGCTATATTCTGACCAATGGATATCTCGGTTAATATTGGATTTAGAAAGAAGTTAAATTAGCGAACTTTTAGTATTTTTCCTGAACCATCATAAAATGAAACCAGAAAAAACAATCGAGAATCAAAAGTCATATATTTTTTATTAATTATGATTTTTTTAAATGGATTACCTGGTTTTTCTTTTCACAGTTTGATACGGAATTATTTTCTGATTTCAAATATATAAGGGTTGATGGCATTATTTCCAGCCGTTATGGAATTATATTCAATTTTATAAATCTACTTGTTTAAATAACTAGCAATTTAATAACCTAGTTTGATTAATTATCATGATTGTTATTGTCTCTCTGACAAGCGGATGATAATGTCAGTTGATTTCCTTTGAATGCTGGCATAAGCGTGGCGCACGTCAAGAACATAGACGGCGTCGTACAAAGGTAAATAGCATGATACAATTGTATCATGGGTAAATAGTATTCCTAGTGCCAACACTTTTCGAAACAACTTTAATCAATAAACCGCATAATATAACAATTTATTGCAATGTTATTTTAACAGGTGCTCAAAGTGTCCCCCGCCCATTTGAATGCACAAGCAGTAGCCAGCTTTCAATCGCTCTATGGCATGTGCAATAAAATCGGATCTTTCATTATTTAAAAAACTAATTTTATTTTGTATATGAACTTCCATTTTAAAGAAAATATGCTCGTCACTTCTCAATTCAGTGATTAAGGTCAGAAAAGTTTCCAAAGAAAATCGGTCCTTCAGGATTGGGTGCACAAATTTGTTTTATTGGTTAAGCTTTGTCCACGTCCATCGCGCACAGTCACCTCATGGAGAGTACCGAAATGGGCTCCAGCATCGATCGGGTTCGACATCCAACATCCAACTAATGACTAATGTGAATAGAGGCGGGGACATCCGATTAAAAAGCGGATCCTACACCCATCAAGTGGGAACGGGCTCTCAGTGTAACCCATCATTCATAGGAAATCAACTAACATTATCATCCGCTTATCAGAAAGATAATAATAACTATGACGATTAATTAAAATTAATAGGTTACTAAATTGTTAGTTATTTAAAAAAGTAGATATATAAAATTCAATATAAATCCATAACGGCTGAAAATAATGCCGTCAACCCTTATATATTTGAAATCAGAAAATAATTCTGCATCAAACGGTGAAGGGAAAAACCAGGTATTCCATTTAAAAAAATCATAATTAGTAAAAAATATATGACTTCTGATGCTCGATTGTTTTTTCTGATTTCATTTTATGATGGTTCAGGAAAAATACTAAAAGTTGCTAATTTAAACTTCTTTCTAAAACCAATATTAACCAAGATATCCATTGGTCAAAATATAACGGATCACCCTGTACATTACATTTTACGTGCGTCATATTATATTTTATTTTAGTTTGGAAATTAAATTATTTAACATTAATGACTCAGACTTTTCTAACTTAGATATTAATTCTACCCCACCGGACATAGTTTCGTTAGCCCAGAAAGCATCTTTACATTTGCTTCCAGTGAAATATGTCACTATTTATGTGCAAAAATATTACTTGTTTATGGATTGGTGTAAAACGAAGAACATTTCGAAGTTTTCTGATAATGCATTGTTGGCATATTTTGTAGAAGAATTATGCACCTATAAACCCTCCACACTTTTCTCAATTTTTTCAATGTTGAAATCTGTTTTAAAAGTGAAAAAATAACGTTGACATTTCCACCACAAAGTTGGTGTCATTTTTAAAGCAGAAAAGCAAGCACTTCAAGCCAACGAAATCCAAAGATTTTGAAAACCATCATTTCATAAAATTTATGGTGGAAGTGCTAGACTTAAAATTTTTATTAGTAAAAGTAAGTCTAAATAAAAAAATATATATCTATTCCTACTTAAGTGGCGCTATTTTTCACATGGTATTTAGATGCTCCATATTTGAACCCTATTTTAATATTTTTAATTTTTAAGTGGAAATGTGAAACAAAACTTTATAGAATTAATATATTTTATTTTATTTCTTATCGGGAGATTCCATTAGGTACAATGCAATATTAAAAAGGGCATGCAAAATATTCCGTTACCCAAATAAATAAATATTGATAAGCCGTTCTGGTGATTTAATTTCGATTTACGTAAAAATCGCGAATAAATATGAAATAATATACAAAATTTACACCTTTTGAGTGTGATGACTGATTTTTGTGGACACTTCTCATTTTGATTAAAAGCGGCATGCTATGCGGACTATGCGCAATGAATCTAGAGCACGTTTTAATTTGATGCTACGCTAAAAAAAATGCATCTGATGATAGCAAAATCGAAAAGGCGCATGGAAAATGTCAATATTTTATTGTATTTTACTTGCCATTTTATAATGTAATTCCGTATTTATTGATTTGTGTATTAGAAAAAATGTTCAGAAAAAAAAACAAATTGATATTATATTTTCTTACAATAGACCTCCCTGTTATTACATTCCTCTGTTAGCTGAATGATTCCATTACGAAGTGTTTTTAATATAAATTCAATAATATAGAGGGTGATTCACTTTTTATGTTTGGAAATTTGACATTTCATTGTTAATAGAGTAACATCATGATCATATGTATATGTGTTATAGGTAAAAATTGATAATTATTAAGGTTGTGATAGCACAGATGTGTTCTAAATGTCCACTGCTAAAACTATTACCACAATTTGTACCAACAACACATATCATCACAATTTTATACTGTTAAAACTGAAAGAGTTCAAATTCTGAACATAAATATTAACTACCCTGTTTAATGTTGTAATGTGTAGCTTATAATCAACCTATTCTTATTCGTAGATAAATTCTAAGGTTGCTTTTAGTTTTGGAATTTGCGGAGCATGCCGTAGAGAAGAGCTTATGAAAATGTCTATACACGATATGGAAGACAGGGAAACAGTGTTAATAATAAAAATTTCAGATTCAAAAAATGGAGTAGAGCGAATATTTACTATTCTAGTCACAAATAAAAATATAGATTTTTTGTCATACATTAGAAGATATATTGCTATAGAACCATCTGGTATTAACACGCGAAGACTATATTTAAAATTTATTCGAAATAAGTGCACAAAACAACCTATTGGCATTAATACATTTGGCAAGTTGCCTTCTATAATAGCTGAATATTTAAATTTACTCTCTATACCGGACATTCGTTTCGGAGGTCATCTCCTACAATGCTAGCCAATTTGGCGGTGATCTACTAACTGTCAAAAAGCAGGCTGGAAATCTTCCTCCGTAGCAGAAGGTTATGTCGAGAACACAATAAGGAAAAGAATTCACGTATCAAAAACAATTTAACAAATGATATCGCATCAACCCAAAGTAAGGGATATAATCAAGAATCTTCTTCAAGTTCAAGTGTTGCCGAATATTCAACCTGTGAACCAGCATTGCCTCGTTTTGAGCAAAACGAAACAAATAGTACCTATAATCTACCTTTAATATCCACAGCAAATGTTATATCTAATAACGGTGTAATTTCCGAAAATTCACATTCCGTTCTTTCTAAGACTGAAGTATTACTGTTTAATAATTGTACTTTTGGTAACTGTACTTTCAATATTAATATTTCCCACAAATAAATAAATGTACCTATTATCAGAATGTAATTAATTCAATTTAAATTAATACCTATATTAAAATATCAACAATAAATGTTTATTAATTAATAACACATATTATTTCTAATTTTCATTACTAAAAATTACTTATCTTAACATTTGAAACAATAATTAACATGTTTATATTAATTTTTACTTTACACACTAGTGCGTAAATTAGTTTTACTTTACGCACTAGGGCATAAAATAATTTAGTAGTATTTTTATTTTTTTATATATTTTTCGGCAGCAAAAAAAATTTGTGTTGTTGCATAAATATCCTAAAGTTTTCTTATAAACAAAGTATGTTGAATAATAAATGAATATAACTAATTTGCACTGTATTAATCCTTCATGCTCTCGATAAAAATATCGATACGCAATAGCAGCGGATGTCATTTTATCAAGGTAAAAGGGGCATTTTATATTAATTTCTATGCCAAGTTACCACCCTTAGAAATTGAAATTGCCTCTACATCTGTTCTTTTTAGATGAATTGCCTTTCCAAAATAATTTACAATCCCACAAAAGTCCTCAGTCATAAACTATTTTCCTTGTCCAAGAATTATTTTAACATTTTGCATCGAATACTTACCGATTGAAATTGAAACAGAAATATGCCTTCTATGTCTATTTTTGTTCCTTAATTTTTAATTAAAAAACAGTTGTGAATTAGGATATAGATATATGGCATTTTTCACTTGAACTCACAAATTGCTTTACTAACTTCTTTCACCACACTGAACTTTTAACATAATTTATCAAAGTTAATGATACCATTCTTCTTCTAAATCTTTACGTGGAACTGTATAACGTGGCCTCAACTCTGGCCCATGGAACTTTTTATTATAAAAAAGTTTCGAAGTATTTTCTTCCCTTAAGTCTACTATGTATGAATATAAAGCTTAAGTACAAAATATGCACAGTTGCGGACATTATAATTCAGGCAGTAATTTGACTTATCTAATTTTGATCAATTTTGCCAAACCGATCTTCTTCCATAAGTCCTGTCTATTTAACGTCTAGTAACACTTTTATTTTGAAAGGATATAATAAATACATTCAAATCACTAACATTATTTTAAATTATTATACTACAAACATTTAATAAATAAGAGCGCAATGAAACTTACGGTTCTTATTTTATGAATAGGCTTAAGCAGATATGCACTTGAAAATGTTGTATTTATGCACACAAGTCAATTTTTGTCAATAATATGTAGAAACCAGAAAATATGCAGAAATACACAATAAAATTTTGATAATTCGCGTTTACTTAATTCATGGAAAATTATAGTAAGTTACAACAAACGAATTTTATTAATTATCCTCTTATAACATTATTAATTGATATTAATAAAAATAATAATGATTATTATTATATTCATATTAAAGAAGGTAATGGAATAAACTTATACACCTGTTGGGGAAACACCCCAACACGTGTAGAAACTATTGTTTTTCACCGTATAGTTTGGTGAGAACACCCTGTGTGTACGTAGAATGAATGAGCCATAATTAACACAAAATAGATTTATTTTACCCCGAGTACAACCCAATTTGTGCATTTAAATTAGTATTTGCCAGTTCTTCAAAACGCCTTAGTCCAACCCTAGACGGACGATCCCTTAATTCGAACCTGTACAGCAGTGCTGTCAATATAACCGATTACAATAGAGCCAACTTTCACTAGTAATGGAAAACGTTTGTAATCGTTTTAAAGTCAATGTATTTTTGTCTCCGTCAGCCTTGTGAACAATCAGTCTGTGAAATAAAGAAAGAAAACAGCTTCTACTCTTGTAATCTCAAATGAATTCGATATGTGTTACCGCCCACTTTTATTATGTGGTTTTGCCGCTAGGCGACTAGCTGAAAGAAAGAAATAAGAAATTAATCAAGTCAGTGCACTGCAAACACTCCACGTTGCTGCGTCGGTCGTGCTACCGAGCTCTAGCAAGTGCCTCTTCGCGCCAAAAGTTCAAATTCCTTTTTGGGCAATTTCTCCTGTATGCACAAATATTAGAAAATAGTTAGTGCACCTCAGTTATCTTTGTCCAAGGTTGGCCAAAGACCTCCTTTTGGGCGATTATCCCAAGATTTCAAGGCAAGAAACGACGTAGCGTCTCTTTCCCCCTTTTGTTGAAGAGAATCCATAAAATAGCGGCATCGAATTGTTAGCTCAAGTGGTCCCTGTACTGGACAAGTTAATTCAAGGATTCAAAGTGGAATCCCTGGCTGATTAGAGTGAAGTAAAACTTTGGAGATTAAGGTATTCTGTACGAAAGAAAGGTGCTAGATTGAAAGCATAAAAGTTAAGTTCATTAAAAGTCAGAAAGGACAAAGATATTTCAGTTTAAATTACATAAACAAAACTGTTTTAGTATTTAGTTAATAATTAAGAAACCTTTTGTAATTTTAGTTTTATACTTGAACGAATAATGAGTGATTGAAAGTTTTAGTCTAAGAATTGTACATATATATTTTCTATTTAACACTGTTTATTTATCTCCATTATATTTAAATGCAATTTACACCTGCATTATTAAATTATATCAATACCGAATACATGTTTCAATTTATTCAATTTATCTCACCACCCTATGTTATACTGTCCATTAGAAGTGGTTAATTAAAATCCCACACCCTTCTTTATGGTTTTAAGCAATAATAAAAGCACTTGTTTATCCCGACCAACACCTATACCGAATATATATTAGAATTACGCATTATTGAAACTATATATAATTGAAAGCTTTTCAAATTTTGAAATTACAAATGCAAGTCTCCTCTCTGCAGTTGTATATCGAAAAGCTACCTGCTAAAATATATTATGTTTCATGGTGAGATTTTCTGCAAGATTTCCATTCAGAACACTACCTACTTTCATTAGGTTTTTAAACAGAATTTTTTTAAAGTATTTTAGGCGCGGCGAATTTACCTATTTTGTCAATAATCTCTGTAAGCGGCATTTAGGTGTTTTTCTAATTTAGTAATTGTTTTTATAATTTGCGTTTAGAAAAGGAACCTGCTGTTGTTTCACAAAACAAGCCCAATAATCATCATTGGCAAGTTCTAGCCAAATTTTCTACCTAGGTAAAACTCTCTGCGGTGGTAATTTGAATATTAGGTTGCATTTCTTTGTGCCGCAGGATTTTCAGTGGTTCTGTGAGAAAAACTTTCTGTTCATTGATATTAAGTCTCTTACAAAAGGAAATTATTTTTTAATTACCTCAGCGACTCTACTGATATCGTGAATAAACATGTCGATTTAAATTCGAATGAAATATCTTAAAATTGTTCCCAGCCTTGAGAATGTAGGAAAGCTTTTCGTGACGTACAGCATCGGGAAATCAAAATTTTTACAATAATAATCAATCTTAGGTAAAACGTGATATTGTCCCCTATGTTGGGATTTGGAACCTGGCAAAATGCACTAAAATGGAGCATTATCCACAATACCGGAACAGAATTATTGCACTCGACGCGCGTTTCGCTAACCATGTTAGCATCATCAGGAGATGAGTTAAAGATAAAAGTGTAGCATTTTTCATAAGTTGGTCAATTTCAAAATTTTCATCACATGTGCTCTATAATAGAATAGAGAAAAAGAGATCTTTAGGGTTTAATTTACATTTACAAATTTCCTCTTCATATTTTTAAATAAAATGAGTTTAACGAAGTATTTCAATGTGAACAAATGTATTCAAATAATTCGCTTTTATTTTTGATAATTAATTAATTATATAATCAAATTTAAATACGAAATAAATTTTAACTTACTACTTTGCTTCAAACTGAGCAGTAACTTTATCCGCGTCCATGCAAATTTCTTTGTATGGCTTTATACGCTTTTACGCATGTTCTTGGCATATTTCTCCAAAGAAAAATACATCGTAGTTGAAAGTAAAATAGAACCAGGTAAGGTTTTTCATTATCAGACTATAAAACTATAAAATTGTATTCAAGTACAAAAAGCAGGAGCACTTGTTTTGGATAAAATTAAATCTTGTGAACACACAAACTTTATTTCAATGCGAAGCTTTATGCGCATTTTCTAAAATTTTACAATCATATCCAAAAATTGTAATTTGCTTAAAAAAAGCAAATTATTCAAGAATTTGTAAAATGGATATTAACCTAAGTATATTTATCAATAATTTAAAACTTAACGGGTATAAATAAATAAATATTAGACGAAGCACTTTTTCAAGATATTTATTGCAAAAGTAAAAGAGAATATATACGAAAATTAATATGTTTTATTGCTACTCCATTTTTTTGAATGACAGAAATAAACCACTTGGGTATTGCAGCTAAGCCATAGTGTGGTCCGAACTAAGTTTGTTCCCTATTGATGTTGATATCTGCATTCTCCAAGAGGAATTCATTGCTTCTATTATTGATAATCTTTACAATAAATGTTATGTAGTAAATCTTCCGTTGGATTTATATATGGACTCGGGGAACGCCAGGGCGTTTCTATAGAAATTCTTCGCACCGTGTACATACAGCAGATATAGTGCCATATCAAGTTACCATTGCAGTGATGCCAATAGAATATCTTCCAATAGACCATCGAATAAGCTGGCATTAAATGTTGCTTGAATTTGTGCGATCCCACAGAAATTCACAGAAAAGCGACGGTACAGGAAAACATCCACTTTTCTCAATATTGTGTATAACACGATTAATTAATTGCTTAACAACCGGTTCATATGCCTGGTTTACTAAGCGGTGTTAATACTTATAGGTGTGGGTCGTAGACTTGACAGTTTGGCAAAAGCGCCACTAAGGATACATCAATTATTTTTTTGCATTGAAATTTGAGTAATAAAATTTAGAAAAACATCCTATTTAAAAATATCGGGAAACATTAAAGGAACTCCTATAAACTCAATTTAACTTTAATTTCAGCATACCAAAATAAACATCAAAGGTCCCAATTAAGCTATTTATTTAAATATTAAATACTTTCACAGACATAACCGTACAAAGGAAAATTAATTAGGTCCCAAACCCAGTTGAGATTATGGTATCGCTCTAAAATAAAGATAAGAATCTCCAAAATAAGTATCATCGAAATTATTAACACATTAATACTGCATAGTGCCTATTTTCGAAATATTTCTAATTAAATTCTGAACTTTTATTCTGACTAAACATAGTTAATCACAGAAAACCTTAAATAAGAACTACTCTGTTAAATAAAATCTATTATAAATTAATCTAATGGCAGCGATAACATCAGTGGTCAAAATAGTTAACAAAATTAAATCACGTAACCTGTGAAGAAAAACAAATTATAAAAGAAGGTCTACAAGGGAAATTAATTGGTAACCTGTATAAAGACAAAAATTAAACGTAGCAGTTAAGTAAGACTGCCATAAGACTTACAGCAAATTACGTAAAGTTTAAGTAATCATAAGAAATACAAAAATAAATCGGATACTATTACTATGGTGTTAGCGACGCCTTTCCTAACTTAGCTAATAACATATACGGTAGTAAAGTAAATCGGTATTAGTTAATCAAATAACGATAAGAAACGGCAATAGAAACACAATAAAAGATAATAATCGATTAGAGTTCATTTAACGGTAAGTTTGAAAATGATAAGGTACGATATCGTAGGCAAAATAGGTAATTATAGGGCCTACTTGTTTTCTTATGGTCATACGAGAGTAGAATTCACTGGCAGCGGTTGGCGTCCTCAACTCCTACAACTACTTGCCTGGCACCAATTAGGGCTTTGGCGTTTCCTGTGAAGCTACACGTCACACCATGTGGTCAGCATCACTTTGGCTAGTGAAAAAGCGGGAAGGACGGACCCCTTTTTAAAAAGGGGAACCTCACTTTTCATAAAATACATTTACGAGACGATATTGCCGATAATACGAGAAAATATAAATATCAGTGTATTTGCCAATTTATCTCATTATAAATTACTAAGGATATTAGAACTGATTAGCTGATTGGACAAAATTACCACGATAATCTTTCGGCCTTGAAAAACCTCTTTTTTTCCTTTCTATATCTATATCGCTTCCAAGGGAAAGACCACGTCAGTTGCTAAAAATATCTTAGACGTCCGTCAAAAACGAACATTTGAAAATGCGGGACGATGACGAATCCTTCGGAACTATATTCGTCGATACAGGTTGGGTGCGTTCCAATATTCCAACGTATGAAATAGCTAATGTTTTTGATTTTAAGATATAAATTCTAAGTTTAGAATATATATGTTAAGTTCCATTGTAAGGTAACGATAATATTAACCGCATAAATCTACCTGTTAAAGGAAAAAAACTGTATTATGATAGCATTACAACGCTAAAAAAACTGTATTATGATAGCATTTACAACGCTACAGTGTAGCCTTAGTCAAATCAGGTGTTTTAGAGTAGGTAAACTTTAATACGTCCCCTATAAGAGGACCGAAATACCTTTTTCTCTCAAAATACGTTATGCTCCAGAAATCCAAATCTTCTCTGGAACAACAAAGTTTAATCCAATTCGTTCAAGGGATTAAGGCACTTTAGCTCCGCGTATATACTTATTTTATATATTTCCCCTAATAGTAATGATAAAATTAGGTAATATGCAGGCATAAAATTAAAAAACTTGATTATGTCACAAAATAAATGCAAGGACCAGGTGAATATTTTATTAATCTACGCGTTTAAATACTTAGTTACTGCATAAATAAACAAGTTGTCAGTCCCATTAATTTTATGATTAGAGTCGAAATGGAAACTTTTGATTTAAAATAAGCAGCTGAAAAGGTGTTAGAAGGTAGGTACCGTCGAAATCAAGGAAAATATATGAAATATTTATAAGATGGTGCTGTGAACGAAAAATGGAAAATTTCAACGAAAATGAGATAATACTAACAACAGACCAGGCTGTCAAATTTTGAATGACTACCCCAAACAAACAGTGTCTAATGATAAACGAAACTTTGTTTTGTGTCTCATAAGCCAGTAGAACCAAGCGGTTATTTCAGATAATTAAAGATAACTGATTGGGTAACTCAGTTTTGATCAATAGTCAACATTCAAAATACCTAAAACAAGATCGATAGAAATTTTGTTGTTAAGAATTCCAGTAAAAATAATGGAAATTTTACTGAAATCTATCAGAAGTATATGACTTTACGGAAACCAGAGACCTCTCATTAGAGATTTTTCTTCGTTATCAAAACAATCAATGTACTACGCAGCCAGTCGGTATAAATATATACCCAAACTACCCCAAAAAAATAGCAGCATTCCTAAATTTGACCAGTAAATCATTATACGAGTACACTGAAACATTGCCTTCATCGAACGTCTGCATCTTTATTAGCTGACTCTGGTGCATCTGTGGAAGTTAAGAAATGCATGGAGGATGGAAATCAGCAGCCGTCTCCGACGGGTACGTTGGAAATTCCATATATAATCAAAAACTATTGTTAACAAAATGTTTGGAAATGGTAACGTGAAAACATTCCAAATGCGGAATCTTCGGGAAACACTATCAGGCAAGCTTTTGAATAAGTATCTGAAGTTTTAAACGTACAGGTAAACACCTAACATAAATCAATTGAATGATGTACTTGCCGGTTAGGTTCCTTGAGAAATTGATAGAATTTCTGCTTTGAGTTAAAACCCTTATTAAAACAATTTAGCACTGCACAGCCACGATGATGTCCTGACTTCTTTTCACCCATTTTACTCAAAACGATAAATAGTTCAAACTTAAAATAATTGTAAAAATATCAAGGAAATTAAACGGGCGCATGGCTTGGCCCGGCTATGACTGCCAGACGTATACTTGGTTGATACTGGTACCCAATTGCACGTAAAAGTAGTATTTTCCAACAAAAAGGGTTTGACTTGACAAACAAGAAGTAACTGGCAAATATCATTTCGAAAGAAAAGCATGCGCTATTAACCTAACAGGTTATATGTTATGGCTGTCTGAGAATGTCCTAAATAAATTAATGTTCTTAATTTGTTAGCTAGCAAATGAGTTTTAATAAATATTCGTGCTTTATTTAGATCAACGCAAGCCTATGGAGGTAAAAATAATTCAAATATTATGTTTTATTGAATCTTTATGGAAAAATGATTAAGTTACTGATCGGATATCGACCGAAACTTGCCAGTGTACCAATGACTACTCAGTATGGTTCAAAAAATTAAACCACCCAAAGCTCTGAGACAAACGGTTTTCGAAATATGCCAACTGATAAGCATAATCAAACACCCTGTATAGCATTGATTTGTACAAGTTATTCTAAGGTCGATATTTAAGTACTGTATATTATTTCTAATAATTAAATAATAATATCAATATATTACACTTTAAAGTTAAATAACTATTAGCAGCACGCCAATGGTGGCACACCCTACATCTTCTTTTTTGTGGCTATTACTTTCCTTAAGTCCCGTTCTCAGAGCTTTGACGTGTCGCCAGCGACAATCCCCTCCACCTCGGCCGCTGAAAACCGGCGACACCATTTGACAGTCGATAGGTGTCGGGTGTCGCGCGAATCTGAATGGCGGCACTTTCGATTTATTTTGAATTTTGGCAGCTTGAGGAGGTTACATTACGTTTTTGTGTTCCTGAATGTATTAAATTTGTTTGTGTAAATCTGTTAACTCTGAGAACGAGGCTTAAAGCCTCGTTCTCAGAGCTTCGACGTGTCGCCAGCGACACTTGGGTAACCAATAGGAGTCGAGCATTTATTGTCAGCCGCTCCCCGCTCTTTTGTCGCCAGCGACAGAACAACAGTTAAATTTATTTTAACTTTTTCTCGTGTCGCTGCGGCAAGTGTTGTGAAAGCTATATTTGTTTGGGATTTGCTGTTCATTACTCTCGTTAAGAAGTTATGACAATCTCAATCCTATATTTAAATGGAATACCCTGTAATAATTGTCGATATTTTGTTTTTGTCTAAAAAGGCATAACATTTGATGTATCGCGTGCAAATTTCTGCTCATTTGTTTTTAAGATATTTACAATGGTAAATCACTTTTGACAAATTTAAAGCGATATAAAATAAAATCGGTTTAAGATAGAAAAGTAATAAGCTTTACTTTAGTATCCTAAATATTAAAAAATATATTTTAATTTATATATTAAATACCGCCATTTTTTTGATAGATTTTGGCGTAAACTGACATTGGTTGAAGTGCATATCATTGGGTCAACAACGGTGATTATCAATTTAACAGATTTACACAAACAAATTTAATACATTCAGGAACACAAAAACGTAATGTAACCTCCTCAAGCTGCCAAAATTCAAAATAAATCGAAAGTGCCGCCATTCAGATTCGCGCGACACGCGACACCTATCGACTGTCAAATGGTGTCGCCGGTTTTCAGCGGCCGAGGTGGAGGGGATTGTCGCTGGCGACACGTCGAAGCTCTGAGAACGGGGCTTAAGGAAAGTAATAGCTACAAAAAATAAGATGTAGGGTGTGCCACCATTGGCGTGCTCCTAATAGTTATTTAACTTTAAAGTGTAATATATTGATATTATTATTTAATTATTGGAAATAATATACAGTACTTAAATATCGACCTTAGAATAACTTGTACAAATAAATGCTATACAGGGTGTTTGATTATGCTTATCAGTTGGCATATTTCGAAAACCGTTTGTCTCAGAGCTTTGGGAAATAAATCATTATAACAAAAATAACCAATAATACCTGTAAACCTATTTAACATATGAAATAAAAAAGAGCATACAATTAACTAAGTGGTTTAATTTTTTGAACCATACTGAGTAGTCATTGGTACACTGGCAGGTTTCGGTCGCTATCCGATCAGTAACTTAATCATTTTTCCATAAAGATTCAATAAAACATAATATTTTAATTATTTTTACCTCCATAGGCTTGCGTTGATCTAAATAAAGCACGAATATTTATTAAAACTCATTTGCTAGCTAACAAATTAAGAACATTAATTTATTTAGGACAGTCTCAGACAGCCATAACACATAATCTGTTAGGTTAATAGCGCATGTGCATGAATTTTATAACGCAGCCAATTGTTTTATATGCTTTTCTTTCGAAATGATATTTGCCAGTTACTTCTTGTTTGTCAAGTCAAACAGCGTGTTTTTTGTTTTCAAAATAAATGTGCTTGATCTTGATCTCATGTATGACATTATTAATAAAAATGATAAAAAAACTACAAAACTTTTTTCACGACTGGGTTTATTGAACAAAATTATAGATGGGAAATTAGAAATTGACGCTGTTACTGCGCGTAAGACGAAAAATTGGTAGTAATTCATCAAACATGATATTTTATTGTTTAAAGTGCCATAGAGGCGTTTCAGTACTATCTGGAACTTATTTTGACAATTTGAGAGTAACTAACGTTTTAGTTTGGGTTGGTTTTTGTTGGTTTCCTTTCCGGAGCGAGCGAACTGAACGAAGAGCATTGCCAATATGATGTATAACCACACAAACTAACGAAAAGTTAAACAGCATTATCAGATATTTATTAAAATGTTAGTTATTACGCATTATAACTGAATTTCGGAAATTTACGGTATAATTAACACCTCTGTATGTCTATTTTTATTAACTTATGTAGTTTATATATCGGTGACTTATCACTTTAGTGCAATACTTCTTCAGATTTAATATTATGTAGGAATGGCTAGAGTACACAGCTACTCGATGATTTCTGAAAAATTATTAGCTAGTAATTTTATCACAACCCGGCAACATTGCATTAATATTTTTTTAATTTGACAGAAACCATCGAGTTTCGATGTTTAGAGTTGCCAGAAATGTTGATGTTTTGGGAATTAAATATTCTTTGCTTAAATAATGCGTTTTCGGTATTTTTAATATGCTGTTTCAAATGTGGTCTTTCTAGTAAAATAAAAATAATAATAATAATTGTTAGTAGAATAAAAATAATAATAATAATTGTTCAAACATCTCAAATGAACGAAAACTGTACAGGATTTTCTAAAAAGAATTGTAACTTATTAACATGATTACAATCGCTGATAATGTAAATATTTAGTAAGTCTAAATAAGAAATTTTAAAGTAAAAAATTATTTAAGAAAAACACCTAGAAACAAGAAATGTTTGTCTACTTGTCATTTCCTTTATCTGATCGATATTGCCTGTAGCAATGTCACTCGTGTCGCTGTCGCTCTCGGAGTAGTTACTCAATGATATAATCAAAACTTGTTCTTATGAAATGTTATAGCCCCGCCTAAGCTAGTTCAAAGGCATTAAGTTCGCACATATACGGAGGCAATTCAAGGTATATGACCATTACTTTTTATGATTCTGTCAATGACGTAGTGTTTTCCGCATTTGGCGGCTTGCGCAATTGAATTCTTTCGGTTCGGATATAGTAGGAAACTTAAAAAAAAGACAGATGTATGGTAAGGTAAATAGCTTTTTACCAAAGGAGAAAAATAGTGCTATTTTACTCCTGACGTATGTATATAGTTCCCTACTATATTTGATGTCGTTATTTTGTATATATCGGGTGTCTCCTCGAAGGGCCACTATCGATATTTATGAAGAACCGCATAAACGAGTTTACTGGAAACAAGCTAATTATCTATCTAGAGATGACAAATATGTTGTATAGAATCAAAGATACATAGTTGTAAAAAAGAAAAAAGTATAATTGAGAAGAAATTTATGGAAATGCCTACTTTTTTGACAGCCAGTCAATCATGCTTCTTCTTATGTTTACTTTGTAGGCGCCTTCTCTTTTAGTACTGAAGGATATGACGCATTATCCAACGCCAAAATGAACTCTGGTGGAATATTCGAAAGTACTTTTTTGCTCCAACCATTTATCGTGCAATTGGCCATGATAATCACCGGAAGCTTGGCCCGCTTTAAAAATTAAGCACGCATTGAGAATAAACCCACTTACTGAGCCTGAGTGAACAATCACATATCGACCTAAAATATAAATAGTTGTACATTTTTCAGCCCTTTGAAGAGAAAAAGAGGCATACCAAAACAGCAGTTTCTAAAACACGTAGGTTTAAAAGTTCCGGTTAAATTTATCTGCTGGTTAAATTCGAAGATACTATCATTCAATAGTTTATAAAAACCTAAGATAGGAATGTGCAAACCTTTTTCTTTGATCTTGTGGGGTTTAGATAAAAAGTGACAAAATACCCAGCTTTCAACTGTCAATATTTGGTAAACAGCTAAAGATAGGTATAGGATATTATACACAAAACATGTTTAGATTTTTCTAAAGAATCCAAAAATGTAATAATATACAGGGTGTTCGATTTAAAAATATACTAAAGTGACCCCTAGCACTTTTATTTGATTTTCAGTTGTTTTTTGCTGAATATATCGGAATTCGCGGGAGAAAATTACATAAGATGGCTTTTTCAGTTTTTTTTATAAAAGTACAGGGAAAGTAAAAAAATCGCCTAGTCCTCGTTGGATAACCATGTACTTTAATAATGCAAGAATTAATTTGCATTAAATATAATAAATATATACAATAATTTCAAACTCCTTTCAAGCATTCATCCTTTCACACATTAAAACTAAATGGGTACTGTACATAATATGTTTAACTATTCTTAATTGTCTAATAAAACTTTTTAATTACGTAAATCTAAAATGAACTAGATAACTTCTTTCTTTACTGAATTTAATTGGAGTTCTTTTTTAACTAACTGCCTTTCCGTTCAGACAAAATACCTTGTACTTTCGTCTTCGTCGATTCTCTCAATTAACTTTGCCAGGGATGAAGGATTTCGAATATTTGATTCGAATCTCGAGTAAGGAATAGATTTTTCTACTTACAATTTTCCATCCGCCATTTTACCTTCTTCTATCTTCAAGAGCAGAGACGCTACATGTCTCTAGGAAATTCATTAAAACGCTCAAATGAGTTCTTTATCCAAGCTTGGACAAAGATAACAGAGAGTACGCAGATATTCTCTAAATATCTGTGCAAACAAATGAGAAAAACTACTAAATATCTTGGCTACGACTGAGTAGATCTACTTTGCGCCAAATCCAAACAGAGCGGTGACTAAACCGTTGTTTCACGGGGGAGTATTTCTAAGGCACTAAAATCTAATTTTTCCTACCATCTCGGGCAGGGATAATTGTACAGAGGCAGATGCATTTGGGAGGGCAGGATCATGTTCTTTCTTTATTTGATATATTGTGGTTTACACAACTTTTAAAAACGTTTTCCTTCGCGATTGTTTCGTATAATGGAATCTATTGTACCGAAAATCCAGGTTCGGACTAAGGAGTAACTGACATACAATATTATCACCAAACTATACGGTGAAAAACGACAAGTTAATACACTTGTTGGGGTGTTCCCCAACTATTCTCTTCCATAGAAAAAGTCTATATCTTCCTTTCATTTTAGCATTAACTTTTTTGTTGTAGGTATGAGTATATTCTAAGTAAAATTTTTGAATAAGTCGTCTAGTAACCGAAAAATCAGAGTCTCCAAATCCCCAATTTTTTCCTGAATGGATGTGGTATTTTTTTTGAAGAGGGCAACATCTGCCAGCGCCGCTTATTTTTTTACGAATTCTTTTGATGGACCTACTACTAACCCCCGCATAAAGAGCAGCCCGGTATCTCTTTAGGGGCAACCTCTTTTGGTTAGTTTGTGCTTCCTCTTAGACTTTATAAATATTTGGCACTATTTCTTTAGCTTGGCTGTGCAAATTTGTATTTTTTACGAACTGATATATTCTTGCAATGCTCACTAATTTAATTAAAAACACTTTACTTTCAGCGTCTACACTTAATTAAACCACTTACTACTAACTAAAAGAAATTGTAAAATGTAACAAGCTGCAATTGTAAAAAACGTCGCTCAATAATAAGCGCTCCTAGAATGTTTTACTATCACAGAAAACCTGTTCGTAGCGATTTATATTGCACCTAATTATAAGCAATAGACTAATTTTCGAGATTCTTGCCACTGGCAGAGAGGGATGGCACTCGGCCGCTAGCGTCTAGCCGGACCGTTCAAATTTTGAACCGGCAGTTTCAACGTTATTATTGTCCTAATAGGTTTTGAATAGTGGGTTATGGATGGAATATCTTCGCGGAAACGCATGCAAGCTGCTGCATATCCACTATAATGTTATGATTATTCAACGGCAGAAACTACCCGCAAAAGAAACTGATGATTCGTCAGTTAGTCAGCCTATATTGATATTAGGAATCGGGCGAGGAAACGGAAAGTATTACGTGTATGTGTCGAAATGAGGTTTTGCTCTTTATATTTTTCGGATAGATTTCAGTATGTATTCTACTGAATAAAATATAGTCCCAGATAAACCCACACCAGATGCAAAAGATCGGCAAATTCCTCGCCAGCCAACTTTAACCTTGACGTGGCGGTTATACGGGGCCTGCACCAAATAATCTGGGTATGATTATAGAATTGTTCTTCAAAATTAAAATAGTTGGTCCGCACCAATTAAATGAAAACGTGTTTAGTTGATGGACTGGTTCAGGAAAAATAAAAATTTGCAATAGCCATTCACTTTCTTTTCCCAACAGGCAGTCATGGAAATCTTGTGTAATTATGGCTGCTCTGACTTTTTTACAGAAATTCCCTTAATACGCTTTATTGTATGCCGATTTAAGGTTATTTTAACAGTGAAAATGTTTCTCTTATCCTAATATAGGGCCTCAAATAGTGAAAAAGTACATGCTACATTTGCCACATGACGTCATACGCGTGAGAGATCATGTTAGTTTGTTTATTTAAACTTAAATTTCATCATAAGGTATCGGAATCCGTTCAAATGACTAAAATAAATTGGAATTAACTGAAACTTACCGAAAGTTGATTGAACGACTAACCAAAACTAGCCAAAAGTCACCAAAGGCTCCAAAACGGGCTAAAACGTATCGGAACAGGTTACAAACATTAAAATAAGTTAAAAGTAACCAAAACGAGCCAAATTTTAAGAACTAACCAAAGCTAACCAAAAACATTAAATTTGATTAAAACATACCGGAACCGATTAAAACGACTAATATAAATTGGAACTAGCTAAAAGTAACCGAAAGTTGACTAAATCACTAACCAAAAGCAAATAAAAGCACCAAAACGGACTAAAATGTATCGGAACAGATTCAAAATATTAGAGTAAGTTAAAGCTAACCCAAATTAACCGAATATTGGCGACTAACCTAAACTAACCAAAAACATTAAAATTGGTTATAAAGTATCGGAACTGGTTCAAATGACTAAAATAATTTAAAACTAACTGAAATCAACCGAAAATTTATTGAACTACTAACCAAAACTAACCAAAAGCACCGAAAAGGGCTAAAACTAATCGGCACAGATTAAAAATATTAGATTAAGTTGAATTTAACCGAAGTCTGGCGACTAACTTAAATTGACCAAAAACATTTAAACTGGTTATAACGTATCGCAACCGGTTCAAATGACTAAAATAAATTGGAACTAACTGAAAGTAACCGAAAGTTGATCGAATGACTAACCAAAACTAACCAAAAAAACTAAAATTGGTAATAACGTATAGGAGCCGGTTCAAATGATTAAAATAAATTAAAACTAACTGAAATTAGCCAAAAGTTGGTTAAACGACTAACCAAAAGTAAACAAAAGCACCAAAAAATGCTAATTTTCAGTTACTTTTAATCTATTTTAGTCATTTCAACTAGTTCCGATACGTTATACCCAATTTTAGTGTTTTTGGTTAGTCACCAAAATTCGGTTAATTTGTATTAGTTTTAACTTACTTCCATAGTTTTAATCTATTTCGATACGTTTTGGCCCGTTTTGGTGCTTTTAGTTACTTTTGGTTAGTCATTCAATCAACAATCGGTTACTTTCAGCCAGTTCCAATTTATTTTAGTCCATTGAACAGGTTCCGATACGTTATAACCAATTTAAACGTTTTTGGTTAATTTTAGTTAGTCGCCAAAATTCGGTTAATTTGGGTTAGTTACTTATTTTAATACCTTTTATCAGTTCCGATAAGTTTAGACCCTTTTGGTGTTTATGGTTACTTTTGATTAGTTTTCGTTAGTCATTCAATCAGCTTTCGGTTAGTTTTAGTTAGTTATAATTTACTTCAGTCATTTGAACCGGATCCGATACGTTATAACCAATTTTAATATTTTGGTTCATTTTAGTTAGTCGCCAAAATTCAGTTAATTTGGGTTAGATACTTATTTTAATTCTTTTAATCAGTTCCGATACGTTTTAGCCATTTTTGGTGTTTATGGTTACTTTTGATTTGTTTTGGTTAGTTATTCAATCAGTTTTCGGTTAGTTTTAGTTTGTTTTAATTTATATCAGTCATTTGAACCGGATCCGAAACGTCGTAATTAATTTTAATGTGTTGGTTAATTTTAGTTAGTCGCCTAAATTCGGTTAATTAAAGTTAGTTTCAACGTACCTTAATATTTTTAATACGTTCCGATATGTTTTAGCCTTTTCTGGTGCCTTTGGTTAGTCTTGTTTAGTAGTTCAATTAACTATCAGTTAATTTTCAGTTGGTATTAATTTATTTTAATCATTTTAACCAGTTCCGATACGTTATAAACAATTTTAGTGTTTTGGGTTAGTCACCAAAATTCGGTTAATTTGGGTTAGTTTTAATATTTTTAATCTATTTCGATACGTTTTAGCCCGATTTGATGCTTTAGTTACTTTTGGTTAGTCGTTCAATCAACTGTAGGTAAAATTCAGTTGGTTCCAATTTATTTTAGTCATTTGAACCGGTACCGACACTTTATAAGCATTTTTAATGTTTTTAATTAGTCACCAAAAATTCAGTTAATTTGGGTTAGTTTGAACTTACTTCAATATTTTTAATCTATTTCGATGCGTTTTAGCCCGTTTTAATGCTTTTGGTTACTTTTGGTTAGTTTTGGTTAGTTAGTCGTTCATTCAACTTTCGGTAAAGTTCAGTTAGTTTTATTATAATTTAGTCATTTGAACCGGTTCCGGTACCTTATAAGCAATTTTAATGTGTTTGGTTAGTTTTGGTTAGTCGCCAAAATTCGGTTAATTTAGATTAGTTTTAACTTAACATTTGTAATGTGTTATGATAAGTTTTAGCCCGTTTTGGTGCTTTTAGTTACCTTTGGTTAGTTTTGGTCATTCAATCAACTTTCGGATACTTTCAGTTAGTTCCATATTATTTTAGTCACTTGAACCGGTTCCGATACGTTATAATCAAATTTAATGTTTGTGGTTTAATGTCGTTAGTCGCCAAAATTCGCTTCGTTTTGGTTAATTTTAACTTACTTTAATTTTTGTAACCTGTTCCGATAGGATTTAGCCCGTTTTGGCGCTTATGGTTAGTTATGGTTGATGGTTTAATCAACTTTCGGTTAGTTTCAGTTAGTTCCAATTTATTTTAGTCATTTGAACCGATTCCGATACGTTATAATCAAATTTAGGTTTAAATAAACAAATTAACACGATTTCTCTCGCTTATGACGTCATGAATGTGGCAAATGTAACATGCACTGGTTCACGATTTGAGGCCTTATACTAGGAAAACAGAAACATTTTCAATGTTAAAATGCATTTTTAGATTGTCAGACATGCAGAATAGATTGGTTAAAACAAAAGTTCTGATATCATAATAATATAGAAATTTCCCGTATGTGGCCAATATTCTGGCGGACACTGTATAACATTAGTTGGATTTAAAAAAGATTTAACTATAACATTGTATTTGCCAGTTTTAAGATTTAATTGAATTTCGTGCTCATTCGATTTTAGAATATACAATAATTTTGGAAATAAGTGTGCTGGAACGTGCATTAAACAACATTTATACATACCTTTCAGGATCGCGGGGTAATTTAAATAATGATTTTTCGGCACCGCTTCTAGTAGAACAATTAAAATAAAGGCACCTATAACCAGGCATTTTTAACAGAAATAAAATAAAGATTAATTATTTTTCATAGCACTCCGGACTAAACCAAAAGACTCGCGTGGCTCGGGTTTAGAATCACACTAGAGCTTGCCCTGACTATTTCTTGGGATGGCTGGCCATCCCAAGGAGGCGGAGCTTTAAACGAATTCTTGTTTCATGCGTTAGGTGGGAGGTTTCGCATCTGGGGTGGGTTTATCTGGGATATAGTTTCAAGTTTGTGAGAAGTGTGTATTTTTGTACATAATATATCAGAAGTGGCATAGACTTACGTGCAATATGGGAAAAAGAAATCGTCGTAGGGACTATTCAAGTTCATCAAGGTCTTCTAGTTCATCTAGTAAATTAAGTAGTGTTCGTAAGAAGGTTAAAAAACTGAAGAAGCAATTAAAAACAAGTAAAAAATTACTCGAAGAACAAACTGTAAGTACGCCATATACAAGTTTAAGTGTTGATGAGTCACTACTACCTATTTTCGATCCCGCCAATGAAAATATATCTACAAAAGATTGGATTCAAAAGGTAGAACAAATCAGTTCTATTTATAAATGGGACAATAAATTAATAATAAAGCTTGCAAACTCCAGACTTCGTGGAAATGCAAGAAAGTGGTATGATTCATTAAAAGACGCGTGTAAACAATGGGACGAAATGAAGCTTTTGTTACTGCAAACATTATCTTGTAGAATAAAGTTTGGAAAATTATTTGTGGAAGCTGCAAATTATGTACATTTGCCTAATCAAAAGTTAAGCGATTATTGTTTCGAAAAATTAGCTATGTTACGGAAATTAAATTTAGATATTAGTGACGAAAATACAATTGACTGTATTATAGAGGGTATTGGTAATGAAAATATAAAATTGTCGGCTAGGGCCGCTAATTTTCAATCTGTGGGACTCATGCAAACCAAACTTCTAAAACTCAGAAGAATGTTTTCGTTACTAATACACAAAGCTTGTCAAACAATATTAATGCCGGGGATAGTACTAGTGAAGGTTTTGAAAATAAAACTAATATCAACATTCACAAAGAAAAAATTTGTTATAATTGTAAGGGGCCACACATTGTTAGGAATTGCCCTAAGACAGTAGTAAAATGTGAAACGTGCAATAAACTTGGTCATAGTAAAGAACAATGTTACCGTAATAAATAAATATAAAATATAACATAAATGCTGTGGGCTCTTATGACAAAAACAGATGTGCTAAAATATTATAGTAAACGATTGTTTGGTAAAAAAATTATTTAATAGATTCAGGTAGTTCATGGACACTTATAAAGAAGTCTCTGGCTGAAAAATTAAATATTTCAGAAAGTTCATTGGATAATAACATACTTTTAAAATGTTTTATGGGTAATTAGGTATATAGCGTGCAACATTGTCGGAGGGCCAACGTTAAAATAGATGACATGCGGGTATGTACATGCTTTTCTTAAGATGATAATTGTTTATCTTATAACGTTATTATTGGTTGTGATTATTCGAACTGCGGTTGGTAGCTATGTTTAAACTTGATAGAGCTAGAAGGAAGGCTAGAGTCTATACGGAAGGAGATATTGTTATGGTTATAAGGACGGATGCACCTTGTACAGGAACAAGCAGAACACTACTTCTCAAATTCAGGGATCTATTTAAGGTAGTTAAGGTGTTGTTTAACGACCCATATGAAGTAAGTAGTAAGTACAAGATATGAGGGAAAGTTACGTACAAAGACTATTTTCGCAGTAAACAAGATTAAGCCATGGGTAGTTCTAAGAGGTAAGACTGCATAATGCTTATCTGTAATATAGGGGTATTTAGCAGAAGTACATACTACGAAGTACTGTGGCTAAATAATATGCACTGAATGATGAGAATTCACAATTATAAAATTATAGTGGGTTATTTGGCGGAAGTAGGTACATACTATGAAGTACTATGGTTAAATGATATGCACTGAATTTTTAAGGTATCGGGTTGTACAAGTCTACATAGTGGGCTATGTGGCGGAAGTACATACTATGAAGTACTATGGCAAAATAATATGCACTGAATTTAAAGGTATTGGATTGTACAATCCTACATAATGGGTTTCTTGGCGATGATGGTACATACTATGAGGTATTATAACCAAGTAAACACGCATAGGATACAATATGAATTATTTGAAGTAATTGAATGAAATCGGTACATACTATGAGGTACAAGGTCCATATAATCAATACGTAATTATGATATGTTGAATACATACTAAGAAGTATTCAATACAAATTACTAATCGTGATCAGCATGTTTTCCTCTTGTTAGAAGAAAACCACGGAGAGCCTGAGGACAGTCTCGAAGACTAGGATGGCCGACTGTTATGATTATTCAACGGCAAAAACTACCCGCAAAAGAAACTAATGATTCGTCAGTTAGTCAGCCTATATTGATATTAGGAATCGGGCGAGGAAACGGAAAGTATTACGTGTATGTGTCGAAATGAGGTTTTGCTTTTTATATTTTTCGGATAGATTTCGGTATGTATTCTAATGAATAAAATATAGTTTCAAGTTTATGAAAAGTGTGTATTTTTGTACATAATAATAATATGGCTGTTAACCCAAATTGTATAACATTAAACTAATCTTTCACTTCATGCGTGGCACTGCTCGCTTCGCTCGCCACCGGGGTTCAACGAACACGAAGTAACCAAAACTAACCCAAGGCATACCCAAAATCAGGATTTTATTTTTAAATCCAGTATGACCAACTACTCTTACATATTTTCCAACGATTCACACAAACAATTATTTACAGGTAGAATAAATCCGATGGGAGAGCAAGTTATTCAATTTAATTGTGTCGCTGTAATCGTCAATTCACAGTTAAAGTGAGAATAATTATTTTATTATGATTTTTATATGTATAATAATATTCATACAAAAAATTCTTAAACATATAAGGGAACTTGAACCAATCTAAACAAGCAGAGTTTTTGTCTTATTTTTGCAATAGGTGCTTATGGCATTAAAGAGTTTTTCCGTTCCCGGAAACATAAAGCTAACGACGGCATCTCTATATTTTTTTTATTTGCACTCCTTTCTAGGGTCAACAACGGCGGGCGAACTATAAAAAAAAGATACATCGGCAAATCTTCTTTCGGGATCAAGGTACATAATACCGTTATTTAAATCTACTAATTTGATTCAACCATATTTATAATTACAATAATTGTCACTAGCAAGGTCAATTTACCAGCGGCTAAGCAAATGCGGTGCAAACATCCTACGCAGTACGCCGGCGCCGGCGCCGCGTCGCAAACAGTTAAGTTTTTAGCGTAGGGTTTCGACTAATGCTTGACGCGCAGTTAGTATTCTTTTTTTGTTAATTATCATGTACCTTCCGCGTTTACTTATGAAAGTATATTTTCTGCGTTATGAAAGACTGTAAAAGAGTCCAAATGTTTTCTTTGACAATACAAGACAGTGCAAGTTTTCCTTTGAAACATTAGTTTTTTTTAGTTTTATATATAAAACATTGGTATCAGACGGGTACCTACAAAAAGTAAACGTTTTTTATTATGAGTATAATAACTAGCCGAGACGAAACCAGTCGATATGGGATGAAATTTAGTCTCATCTCACTTTGTCAAGTGTTTCGTTTAGGTTTTTTCTAACACACCGTGAAAAGACTTTAGCTTGATTAAAAAAACTCTTTTACATTTATTTAATACCATTAAATATTCTTGCAGGTGCTATTTTTACTGAAGACCAGAAAAATAGCAGTTCGGAATTGGCATTTAAATACGCAGTTTACAAGATCAACAAAGAAAGGGAGATCCTTCCAAATACAACGCTAGTATACGATATACAGTATGTGCCGAGAGATGATAGTTTTAGAACATCGAAGAAAGGTAAGGAATAAGATAAGGCATGTACATTTTATCTACAACCTGAGTGAACAAGAGCGTCTTATGGCATTCATTTTGATTTATTATTTTTACGTTATAAGAGTTATACATCACTAGTTATAGTTCATTATATCATTTTAGTGATGTTATGGCTCTCATCTATTTGACACAATGACATGATGATCCAGATAATTCTTTAAATAGAAACAACTCATATTATTTTTTACTTTAAAAACATAAGAGTTGTTTTATTTCATTTGCTTTTACATATGTTTCTATTTTACTGTATACATGGTGTTTCCAAAAAGCAAAGCGCATGCCAATGATTTTGAATTCTATTAGTGTCTGTATATTTTTTGTGTATGTTGTGTCATGCATTCAATTTAACGGTTTTCGAAATATTGAAGATTTTAAAATTATGAAATACTATGATTTTTTCAACATGATTGCTTACCTATTTAGATACTTTCTGCTACTTGGAGATAAAGGTTTATTTTTAAAATATAATGTCATTAATGTTTGAGGTCTGGTTTACTGATTCATCTTTATTTTCTGCTAATACCTTACAAAATGAGTTATTTGATTGTTGAAAAGTTGAAAATCGCCGAGCTTTATTTGAAGAGTGACAATAACGCTATAACAACATGAGGTCAGTACAGGGAAGATGTTCGGAATGGTCGAAGAATACCATCTGTACCAAATACAATTAATACCTACGAAGAAGTTATTGCAGAGCAGTATCTCTAGGAAATAAGAAAGTGAACAAAGTTAAAAAAAACGTAGAAAGGTATCTTATTATACTGCTTTATTTTAAAGACCATCGAAGAAAATCCATCTGAGACTGTGTCAGAGGTATAAGGTATGGGCCACGAAAGAAGAGACTTTGTTATAAAACAACTCACGACAATTTTAAAATTAGGTCAGTTCAACAATTGAACCACAAATAAAAAAAAAGAGGAATGAATTTGTTTAAATTATAAGAGGAACTTTTAATCAAGAAATTTTATTGAAATAATATTATTACTTCAATAAAATTTTGTGGACCGACAATATTTACCGCTGCTGGTATTTATGACAGGAAAAATAGTTGTATTTGTTCCACTGATAATCCAGAAGCTTCTACTCCAATAACTTTTCAATACAGATATTTCTATTTGAATGCAAGTTTCTGTCGCAGTTTGGGCCATAAGGTATTGGGTCCGGTTTTTATCCGTGGCATCTTAAATGAGTTATGAGATCTGGAACTTTTAGAAAATTAAATTAACTACAATTTCAAGTCTATAGAGGAAGAAGTAACCTTATTGGAGAAATTCATAGTATTTCATAATGCTA
This sequence comes from Pissodes strobi, assembly GCA_016904865.1. Classification (NCBI taxonomy): domain Eukaryota; kingdom Metazoa; phylum Arthropoda; class Insecta; order Coleoptera; family Curculionidae; genus Pissodes; species Pissodes strobi. The sequence continues at coordinate 103,293 of MU182644.1, read as the reverse complement.
AATAATATTTCGAAATCCGTTAAGTTTTGATACATAATATATTATACAAATTATATGCAGAATTTAATATAATTTAATATAATTCATTCAAAATCAGCTCAAAGTGTGGTATATTACATTAAAACACAAAATTGGCATGTGCCTTGTTATTTTGAAATAGCATGTATACATTAAAACAAAAACATGCATAAAAGCAGATGAAATCAAACAACTTTTGTTACAAATATCTTTCTCTAATTTTAAAAATAATAGAGATATTTCCATTTTTAGAGATTTCACTGTACAAATAAGATTTTTTTTAAATAAGTCATATTTCCGAAACTACACTTCACAAAAATTTAAGACAAAATTTCCATTATAAAAACTGCCTAGAGAAAATTTTTGAAAATATTTTCAGATTATGAAGAACGTAGCAAGCGGGTTGAACGACAAATTTATTTTTATGGCTAATTTTACGGCAAGAAATGCAGCATTTATAAATACACAAACAAATATAATTAAGAAAATAGAACGAGGTCTACAAATTTTACTATTGGTACTTTGTCGAAACATTTCCCTGAACTTGGACATGTTCAAAAAGTAATTCCTTGGAGATAGCACGATACACACACAATGTATATTGTAAGGGATTGAAGATGTAAATCAAAATTTGTCTCAGAATGCTTGGTAAAATTTTAAGATGACGCTATATTTAACCATAACGTATTTTTTATTTTTCTCAGGAATATTAAGTGGGACGTTATAATATCTAACTTGCAAAATATGCTTTATAATTTTTAAGGACAAAATAATAATCATGATTCTAATTTAAACACAATCAGGAAAACCTTGACTTATGAGATAGGTACCTATGCTTGCAATATTTAAAAACTCTGTCACAATAGGCATATAACAATATAAATCATTATTACAAGGTAAATAAATTTCAAATCAAGTTAATGCAACTTGAATTTGTATAGATAAATATAATACCGATCGAGTTCGCAGCTTGCCTTACTTAGATAAGTTTGTTTGGAAAATCTGTTACTTTGAGTGTTTGTCTTGAGTGTTTGCTGCAAAAATGAAAGGGAATTTAAATGTCTGATAAGCAATAAATGCAAATAATGATGTTTTCGAATAAAAATAGCATTCTTTGCCTCACTCGTTCAGACTGTGAAGTGGCAACGTCACTTCAAGTTATAAAAGTTGATTTCGTTAATAGTATATTATCAGTGTATAAGAGGGCCTTTAAAGCACGCGCGACATATTTCAAAACACGACGCGCAGCCGAGTGTTTTGTAAAGGTCTATTCATGCTAGACCGAGGGCGACACGAGGCGAGCCCTTACCGAGTCATTAAGAACAGGGTGCCGTCCGAGTTTAGAATTCATGCTACACAACACACACCGACGCGTCGGTGTGTGTAGCATGATTACTTTCCGCAACCCTATTTAATCCGTGAGCGAAGCAAATCGCATGAATAAAATATTTTAAAATTTTGACCTACCTTAACCCTATACGGCGCAGCAGGACCAGAATTTTATCTATAGGAACTAAATTCTGCAAAATGAAATGTGTAAGTGCTTTTTGAATAATGCGGGTAACTGTAAGGTTGTTTCTTTTTTCCAGTTCATTTAAAGCTAGCTATGAGGCAAGCTTTTCCAGGTTCTTCTTCAGTGCGTTTTCCGAT